>JAPKID020001970.1:1032-13957 GCA_026931265.2 Tropidonophis doriae | reverse complement strand
TCTGAAGCACTTCAGCTCCCAGACTTCCCAGACTTCCCAGAAGTCTGGGAGCTGAAGTCCTTCAGACTTAAAGTTGCAAAGGTTGGAGACCCCTGTGCTAGATTGTTCCTCAGATAGGAACTTTTCTCGCTGTTTTATTATTTTATGCTTCTTCTTTTTGTTGTTTTAAGTGTCACAAAAGTTCTATGAGTTCTATCTGTTTTGAATGATGTTTCAGTTAAAAATTTAACACCTAAGCTAAGGCTTTAGTAAGAAGGAATTCTTTTGTAGGAAACAAAAGGAAATCATAAGACAACCTGGTCTTTTAAACACAATCTGATTGTACTAACTATACTTTTCCTTTCCATGTACTATGGAAAGAATGTTGTTTTTCCCATCACCTTTTTAGTAAAAGCAACAAGGCTGGTATGATTTCATAGCAATGTATCATACATAAAGGGCCTCCCAAAAAGCTATAAGATCATCTGATTTCAATCCAAGTCTAGGAAATACAACTGAACTGTGCACCTAAAATTCTCCTGATCTATTCCATTAGTTAATCTGTGAAGTCCTGAAAGCACCATCACTATCTTTAAGTCAACAATAACAATGTTTTGCACTCTGGACACATAAACAAATTCTCCTGTTTTCCATTACATGTTATTTAATTGCCACAGCTGTGTACTTTTCCCATTCAATAACTAAATTCCAATTCTGCAGTATCTGACTATAGCATACAGTACTATAGTTACATTTTTAAGAAGGGAAATGAGAGTATTTTCTTAAGAAACAATAGGAAAGTTTTATGTCGATAATCTAACAATGAATCTAAACTAGCAATTTCTAATATCTTTTACACATCTCAATAATAAAGTTAGGTGCCAATGATCTCTAGAACTTGTTTCAAAATGAATCCCCATTTGGTTATTGATCAATATCCTTTCCAGAAATGGCTGATTTAAGAAACATTAGCTGGGGTACTCTGATGAAAAACCCTGCATCTTGTTTTAATCAAAGATCTACATTTTAGTTATTATCACTCATCCATATTAAAATCAGTTTTATCTTCCTTCACACTGTTAAACTAAATATTATTAAAAACATGTTCACCCCTCAGACAAAACTAACAACACAAAGATCCCACACATACTGTGACTACACAATAAAGAGGCTTAAACATGTCACTTTGGATAGCGAGAAGGGCAGCATACAAATTTAATAAATAAAAATTTAAAGGCAGTGGTAGGTTTTCCATCATGCTCTTCAACAGAGCTGTAACTCAGCAGTCCTTAACCTTTCTGGCTTGGCGGACTGGGCGGCAGGAGAGGGGATGATTCCATGTGAGCGGCAGGTGTGCACACAGATTCTCATCCGCCATTTGCACAAGTGGAGCTTCATGGGTGGATCCTTCCTGCCTGCCACTTTCGTGACCCGGTTTGCAACAAGATGCGGCCCAAGGGTTGGGGACCCCTGCTGTAGATGACTAATACACTGACCCAAGAAAACATGGGAATAGGAAAAATATGTTTCAGTTGTTATGGCTGGCAATTAGTGAAAATTACTGGATTACAATTTCTGAAGTTGGAGAACGGTCCTTATTTCTATTTTTTTTAAAAAACACGATATACTGTGAAGATGATTAAAAAAGAAAAAAAATTACTATTCATATCTTTATGAGAGAAATTCTAGCAGCCTTCATATAAAAGAACACAGCCTTGTATCTAAGAGATTTCTGTATTCTAGTGGAAAACACAGGCAAGATTAAAGAGGCATTTTCTATAGCAGATAACATCATCTCCCCCCTACTTAAGAACTCCACAGTTAATCATGACAACATTAGCAATAGGTGAGATGAATATTAAAAAGCATCAGGCCCTTCCCTTGTGTTTGAAAGGATTAATGTTCTACTTTTAACTCTCAAACTGCTTAGGAATCCAAATACGTTTTATAAAGTTAAAGACAGGAAACCTTTCTCTATATCAAAATATCTGTTATGTATGCCTTGTGCCTCTATGTTCAAGTTGGAAATATAACTGGGAAAAGAAAGGAGTGTTATCAGCAAATAGAACATATTTATGGACTCAACAGATCATATCTAACCACTCTCCCTTCCCCAATCTCTTGCCCTCTGCATATATTGCATGGCAGTTCTGGGAATTGTAGTCCAACACAGTTACAGGACCTCTTTATTTATTAGTTCTGATGGTTCCAAAAGGAATCACTTTCGCTACTGGTAGATCCTCTTCTTTACGGGTATTTCTTCCAAATGATTGCAATAGTATGCAACCATTAAAATTAATTCCATGATCCAATCTAGTATAGAATTAGGAAGTCTATCCCCAATAACCATCTTGTTTAAAACTTCCATAGGCCACAAATACTGTAGCCATTAGAAACGACGCAGGGGTGAAATCCACGTACCTTTGTTACCAGTTCGCAAATGCATGCACAGAGTGTCAAAAATGGACATGATAACGTCTGGGTGGGTGGGCGGAACCTCTCGCTACCAACACTATCAGTTCACCCGAACCGGATAGAATTGGTTGTACCACTGAGAGAAGGTATTTTGGGTGGTATTGGTGGTGGGTTGTTCAAAGGCTTTATGGCACCAAACTATCCAATTAAACAAGGCTATTTAGGGTTTCTTTTAATGACCCTCTCTTTCAGGTCCTGGGAGGAAAATCTGAAAAGGGAAGATGCTGTAAATGTACCCATTGAAGACCTACAGGACTTGACCAAAATGCTTCTGAAATATTTTGTAAACACATGAGGTTGTTTTCTAACCACACTGCCTTATAAATTATAGCTAGTTTTAGGTCATAGATATCCCAAAACAAAATTTTGGATTAAAGAAAGAAAAACAGGGGAAGACAATAATGACACATGTGCAATTCCAAGTGAAATTAATAATCCCTTTAATTTAGCTGATTACATGCTGTTTATGCAGGACTATATAGTTCACTGTGCAACATTTATTGCAGACAAGAGAAGGAATGAGAAATGCATGTTTAAGATTTTTGGTCTTTAGTTCCAAGACGGAGAAATAAATCTCATGTGAATCTAGAGAATACTGGTTATTTGGAAAAGAAACAGACAGTTGTTTCATCTGAATGGGCAGTAATTGTATATCTGATGTCAGTGGGCTAACCAGATTTTTAGAAAAATTCTGCAGAAGCTTAAAATCTCCACACTGGCTTACTTTTAAAAGACCTCAATTCTGAGAGATTATGGAGAAACAAAAAGAACATGTTTATTTAAGCATCGTTGAGGTATTCCAAAGCCCATATACTCTAGGTGGCACTGTTGAGCTGTGTCAGAATACAGGATTTCATTACCAGACAGTCCCATGAGTTAGGAACCAGATCCTTTCCTAAGTCTGCCTTTAAAGTTGAATTTTTAGGTAAGTCAGAACGTGTACAGACAATGCTTAATTAGCATCAGTTGGTCAAATGGTTCTCTTAGTATCTAGCATATATTTTACCTTTACCCTGAAGTAGGCGCCAAGGGTGGTTTGTACCAAGCTTCCCTTTTTCTCATTATAAATGGTTTGTAGCATCTGAGGAGGCCCTTAGTAATTGTACAGAAAATTTTAGTCAACCTCTCTGTTTCAGGATCCTGCTCTTTATCATCCCTGCTTCCATGAGATGAAAAGGCTTCAGATAACGCTTTTGTCAAAGACTTCTTTGGTTCTACAATTTTTAGCTCCCAGTCTTCTTCCTCTAATGTATAATCTGATACTCTGGTCACTTTATTATTAAATGTGATCATTTTCCTTTTCTTTGATACATTATCAACACGCTTCTGGGACGCGGTGGCTCAGTGGCTAAGATGCTGAGCTTGCCGATCAGAAATGTCAGCAGTTTGAATCCCTGGTGCCGTGTAACGGAATCAGCTCCAGTTATTTGTCCCAGCTTCTGCCAACCTAGCAGTTCGAAAGCATGTAAAAATTCAAGTAGAAAAATAGGGCCCATCTTTGGTGGGAAGGTAACAAGTGTTCTATGCACCTTTGACATTGAGTCATGCGGGCCACATGGCCATGGAGACGTCTTCGGACAGTGCTGGCTCTTTGGCTTTGAAACGGAGATGAGCACTGCCCCCTAGAGTCAGGAACAACTAGCACATATGTGCGAGGGGAACCTTTACAACACACTTCTACTGTATTTATGCTTTGAAGGCATAATCCAACTTAAGATGACAGTATTCTCCTTCCTCTAGCTGAAACCACTGCAATGATTTTATAGCGCCAGAAAGCATTGAATGTGTTTGTTATGATAAACCATTGTATTTAACTCAAAAATTTTAATAAGCTTTAAGAGGAAAGTTGTCCATAAATTAGACGTTGTTAACCTGGTGACTGCCTATATGTCAACCTTTGTATCTGCATAAATGAATAAAACCCATGTTGACCAAGATTAGAGATACATTATGATTGATCTGCTAAAGAGCTCAGAAGAATTTTAGGATAGAACTACAACAGTGATATCAAAACTGTGAGACAGAACTACCCGTTGGTTGACTGAATATAGATTGTTTCATCTAGGAATGATATATCATGGAATTGATAGTACTGGAACTGGAAAATAGTAACACAGAAATATTAGAATTACCACAACTGGCCTTACTAAAACATTTGGGAAGTCATCTAATTAATTGTTTCCTATTTTCAGTAGGCAACACAACCATGAACAAAGAAATCCTTTTAATTTAGTTTTTCACTTCATGACTTTTTCTTCCTTTCTCAGAACGCTGTCATTTTCATAATTTTAGGCGAAGAAGCTAACACAAACCATATATTGCCTCCATCTGAATTCTTAAGAATTTAAGAGATAATGAGAAGTTTTGCAAGTCTCAGCGGCTTTGTTGCAAATGTCTCTCAGAGCTGGCAGGTGAACCCTAATAAGACTAACTTTTAAAAATGACACAAATTAGTTGTGAATGAATCTGTCAGCAAATTCTCTTCTTTTAAATTCTTATCTCCTAAAGGGAAGGGACCTGTCCAGCCAAGATTTTCATAATATACATTCCCTATTATCTTAGGGATTACTTCCTTCTTCAGTTTTCCAACTATACAGTTAGGTACTTAAACAGTAAGAAAAACTTTTGTTTCTTCAAATGTCTCTAATCCTGATTCTAAGGATTTAGGGCAATAGAAGCTATGGTGTTATAATGGTTAGCATTCAGGCTAATTTGCACCAAATCCTAAACCAGAAAAGCTCAAAACTTCAGTTTTTGCAGTAGTTACAGTAACCTGCTTTCCAAGTGCTTTTGATCTAATAATTTCCACTGATCACAGCATAAGGAAAGAATAAGTTGGGAAATATAATTTAAAGTAACCAGAACAGAGCTGATGAAGCTTCTTGGATGAAAAGCAAAATGTCTTTAAAGAAAAAATAAAGAAAACCCAGCTGACTCTTGAAAAGGCACCTTTGGAAAAAGTCCATAGACTTTTAGCTATGTACTTTGGGATGAACATCATTCTAAGAATGAATAGATTTCCAGAAAAATTTCAGACTACAAGAACCATTTGCATTTAAATTTGAGATGCAGACAACACAGACTCATCCCTAACAGCCTGTACCTGTCCTCATCAGTGAAGAGACACAGAGCAGAAAACATCCTGCAGCCAAGAAGGCTTCGCACCCATTTGCACTACTCAGGTGACCCTGAGGACACAGATAAATCTCCAAGTGGCCTCAATGACTCTCTAAAAGAATGCAAATGACCAGCGGTCTGCAAGCAATATAAATCCTTCCATTCTGCAACATTCAGTCAGAGCTGAAGAAGCCTCTTGGATGAGAAGCAAAATGACTTCAAAGAAAAAACAACAAAGACCAGTTGCCTCCTGAAAAAGCACCTTTTGGATAACCAGAACCAGATACATTATTCAAAGCCAAAAGATTGACAGAAAGCTTTGAAGTTGTAATGTTACAGGAGTGGCAAGGCAGAATCGGGATTTTGAAGCAACCTTCAACTTTTCTGTCCTGGTAAGTAGCTGGTTATCATTAGCTACTCCCACTTGCAAGAGAAGCCACACAGAATGAGCAGGCAGCATAATATACACATCCTGCTCGTTGCTGTTTTAAGTTACAGTTCTCAGTAATTCTGCATGGTGTTTTTTCTACAAACATTTTCAGTAATCTAACTCACTTCTAAAAATACAATTTACGTTGTTCAAATTTATGTAAAAGGAGAACATGCAATATAACAAAAATTAAGTAATTGCAAAAAGATGAACATAGACCAGGTCTCAGATATGTCTACCAGTGGCTTAGAAATAGAATCAACAGGTAAAGCGTTTACACAAACAAATAAGTATATCAGAGAAATCCACTCTAGCTGAAGTGAACTGGAACACAGATTATACACAGTATACCTGTCATTAGAGCAATTTTTTATAACACTTATTGGTCTACTTCGGCAGTAAAAGTAATTGTGAGCACCTGAAATATGCTACATTTCTTAGAGTTTTTCTTACTTTGGAATAAAATGTAAATAAAAAAGACTAACACTGTTTTTGAAAAGCAAGAACAGCATAAGGCAAAACATTGAAAACATTAGCTCAAAGGTGACAAGAGAAATTGTCTTACACCACAACTTTTAAACACAAATGAAAACTTTACTTGAATGGTTACATCACTTCCCCAGCCCTTATCTCCATCAAATGAATAGAGGAGGATAATTGGGAAGATTATAATATTTCCTTATTAATTGGAATTATTCAGTTATCATTGTATAAAAAAATAGTTTACACAAAACTCACTAAATATATTTCCTATGCTACTCCAATAAACCAATAGAATAAAAGCCAGTCGCTGGAAAAGGAAAAGTGGCTTTAGCAGAGGGATCTATTTACGGAGTATATATAGTGTTTTTTCCAACTCCCTCAATATTTTTGCAGCAGCTTTGCAAACCTGATTTGGGACTCAACACTCATGGTTAGTAGTAATCTCTCCTAAGGACAAAAGCAACTTAAATTGTATGTTAAAAAGGAGTTGTAGGGTTGTGCCATGAACTCCAGCTGTAACATGTTGTAGAATAACTGCCCCAAATAAGTATGGGTTACAGCCATGGGTTCTCACCCAAAAATGGACTGCTATGCTTTTTTCCAATTTCAGAATCCTAAGTAATTATGCAGAAGTGAACAGAAGTGTAAAACATTCCTGGTTTTGCCTCTTTCATTCTGAGGCATCACCTGGGAATTCAGCACAGAGTTGAAAACATATTTTTTTTGGCAATCACCAAAGAATTATCTGAAAAACTGATGTAAATATGGGACAATCACATAGGAAAGTCTTTTTATTGCATCAGAAATTTTCTAAAATTTAGCAAGTACCGGTAGGAGTTTATGCTAAAACATTATCCTGGACAAAACAAAAAAATATTATGGACTAGCTTCCAGGAAGTGAACAATCTAAAATCAGATGTATTTGCTCAAGAAGCATCTGTGGCAGTAGAGAATATTTTGCCCTTTGAACATAGTAAAGGATCAATTTGCCTGTAAATAAGAGTGATAGGATAGGAGCTGGAAAGGATTCATGTAAGAGAAATAGGAAGCCAAAAAAAGTAGGCAACAGCCAATAGGCAGCCAGAAAAGTACTATGCTTTATTCCACTCTCTCTTTCCTTATTTTTTGTTCCCATATTGCTTTTTTCTTCTTTAAGGCTGCTGAAAACCACCAAGTACTTGTTAAAAGTACTTGTTAAATAACAAGTCAGCTCTGCAAAAAAAAAAAAAAAAAGATACCAAAAATATTGGGGCTGGGGGGAGAAAGACTCCTTAATGTTGCAATTTCCAAACCCAATTATTCTGGGCACAGAGTCAGCCAGTCCTTACTTTTAAATGCACAGAGATTTGCTCAAATGTCATGGGCAACATACAACCTCCAAGAATGAATTCAAATTTCTAAATTAACTTCTGACTTAAGAAGAGTAGCATGTAAGAACTTTTGTGAATTCCAACAGGTATGACATACATTTGTTTATTTCAGGGTATATGGTTGGTGTATGGCAGAAAACCCAATTTAAGGCAGATTCACACGATGAAACACAACTATATACTTCGAATGTACGTGAAAAATGTAATCTCTGCCACAGAACTGACTGATGCTTATCAATCTTCTGTAATTAGTAAAAAGCCCTTAGTTTTGTTTCCCTTTGATAATTTTAATTCTGCTTCCTTTGCCAACAAAACTATAAACCAATAAATAAATGCAGCAAATAAAATGCAACCTCCCCACCCCCTGCAAAAGCGTTTAGGAACACTATTGTCTGTTCACTCCTAAGATTTCAGTGCATTAGGGGGCAGTGTAGGAACACAAACTTGCTACTGCTTTGTTATGGTGCAGCTCACTAACTGCTGATGCATAGCTAACACAGCAACAGACATTGATTTATGTTCAACTTTCCATTTCATCAGAAAGATTTCTTTTTTTAAAAAAAATGCTACACACAAGTTCAAAATTCAGTGGGAAAAATGCACAAGCGGCAAATCCTGGGCCACAAGCACACAACCGGATGCATAGGGACGGACCCGGGTCTTTTTTCTGAAATTAAGCCTGGAGACATGTAGGCAGATCAGTTGCGAGGAAAGGGCCTGGGTGTTTGTGGCTGGTGTTGAATATTTTGTCAGGGCCTGGCAGAGCTGATGATCGCTGATGGAGCTCCTGAAGTGACCTCCACCAGGGAAGGCAAAGCCAGCCATCTGGTGAGCAAGCCCTGCCCTTCTGGAAAAATGTGAAAGGCAGGCAGGGCAGGTGATAACTAAAGTGGCCAGCTTACTCCTTTGCCACCCTCCCCTTGCTCTGTCTGGCAGGCAGGAGAAAGTTCAGCCTGCAAAAAGAGTGCCAAAGTCTGGGTGAGGAGGGGGAATTGTTAAGGACGCTGGCGTGTTGCCTTGAGGCATCAAGACATTCAAACAGGCACCACTCCTGTACTGCTGATTTTGGAACACCGGGCCAATCAGCCTCTTATGCGTTCTGGGTTTGACTGACAGGTATGGACACCAATGTAGCAGTTCTCAATTATTATTTTTTTAAAAAGGGTTTTCATATGTTTGTGATTTTTGTTTTTGTTTTGGCTTGGAAACTGCTTAAGTTTCCATTCCACAGGGCATTTATAGCTGTATTTTTGCCATCAATCTACAGACCTGCTTGACCCTGGCGAAGACACTGTGAGACGAGCTTTTCCTTGCTTTTACCGTAATTAAACAGTCTCAAACAGGATTCTTTCTTACGTCAGGAGAACCTTAGCGTGTTTAAGTCTGAGGATTTTTCTCCTGCATGGCTGTGAGCATGCTAGGACAGGTGATCAAGTGTGCCAAGATTATATCAAAATGGCATATTTAAAAAAAAGGCAGAAATATCGACTTGTGCTACGTTCTATCTTACTGTCATGATCATAGTTCTAAAATCATAGTCAGCATTTATAGAACTACATGCATTTGGGTCTCTGCTCTGTTTACAAACATCATTCCTTAATGCTCCTCCTCCACTTGGTTCCTTTTCTCATCCAGTAGTTGGATAGAAATTCCCAAGAAAATGAATGGTGGATAAAAGTCTCTTATCAGAATTTCCATAAGAGCTATGTCCTTACCTCTGTGTACATCCAGGCACAGAGGAACTCATCTTCCTGACTGACCTCATTTTTTGAAGGTAAATAGCACATGCTGTCAAGGAGAAGGACAAATCCTATAGAGCAGACGATCCAGTGATCAGTAGAAGACCTACATTATGCAAGCTGAAAGTATACTTTCAATGGCACATAACTTCATGTGCCCTCCTTAAATTTTTTGTTCTATCAAATGGAATCTATTTATATATGTACCACATATACTGTGGCTGAAATGTGTCACAGAGCCAGGTAAATTACAGCCTGTGATTAAATTGTAGTGTAGTGTTAAAGGTCCAGGGTTTTTAGCCCATGGACACTTGCTGATATACAAATTTCAAAATGGAATTGATGGAAGTGAAATGGGAAAGTGGTTATTTTTATCAAACATTTGCACTTTAGTTTTTATGTGCTCAATCACAACTTTCACATAAAACCTAAGATATGTCGTTTGGAAAGTCTAAAGAACTTGTCCAAAAGAATTAATTAAAGAACTCAAGTTTATTCAATGAAACTGAGCAGGAGAGATTCAGAACAGAAAAATGGAAGAGAGTGCAGAGAAATGGAAGAGACAATGCAAATCCTATGGAATTTCCTTCCTTAAGATCAGGTGGATAGATGTGCTATGCGCTATGAGGTGCTCACTAGATCTTTAAAAAAGAGCACTGTTACTAGACTAAACTGGGATTTAAAAAGGTAGAAATTACCCCAGTTCAGCTGCTGTTTAAATTTCAGTACACAAGCTGTTAAGTGGATTACTTGAAAGCGATAATATCTGAGATGCTGCTGGACTGCAATACCCCTCATCCTTCACTATTGACTATACTATGATGAATGGGTGTTAAGAGTTCAGCAGTATCAAGAACAGCACAGGTTAGGCATCCAACTGGCTCACAAACATAAGTCACTTCTGAAATACTCATTAGGAAAAGGGAAAAGCTTTCATTTATTTCCACCAATTTTAAAGAATCACTCTAGCCTTACTTCTAAAAATCAATAGATTTCATTTCATCACATGTAAAACTTTCCTAAAAATTCTTATTTCCCTAAAGCAACGAAGTCAAAACACATATCTACAGCTCCATCCTAAGATTTCCACTGAATTTTACAATTCTAATGTAGGCCTCGTATCATTGATCAAGCTATTATTCGAGACTATGTCCTACATAAATCCAGAACTCAAAAAAAAATATGTGTAAAATTAAAGTTTCAGCTTCCACCAACATTAATCATTTATGTGAAGGGGATCTGGCTTAGCAATTCTTTAATAAAAAAATGGTTACTAGAGTTTACCAGCCAAGTGTCTTTTCTATTCCCTCTTATTAAAATAACAACCGTTCCAACAGTTATGATTTTAAATTAGGAATTCTGTATTTAATGATGAGAGATGATACTATCCTTGTTCAAAAAGTCCTTCCCATCTTTTGGTGTGTGCATAATACAGATAGAGCTCGATTATCAACCATAATTGAACCTAAAATTGTTGTTGCTAAGCAAGACACTTGTTAAGTGAGTTTTGCCCTATTTTATGACTTTTCTTGCCACATTTGTTAAGTGAAGCAAATACATGCTCGTTGCCAAGTATCCAGATTTTGATCAAGTAATCATGGGCATGCTGCCCCTGTCATAAGTGTGAAAAATGTCCTAAGTTACTTTTTAGATCCTATAATTTCAAAGCTCGCTGCATCATCATCATCATCATCATCATTATAATTTCAACATCTACTGCTTTATTATTCTCCTTCAAGAACTGAAGTTCAAGAACATTGATTCTAGTAGTTCCAAAAGCAGATCTTCATATTAAATGCTGAAAACCTTCTGAGTGTGCCTATGCAAATAATAGGCAAGTAGTTATAGCATGCAAATTAATGGCAACGCTCCAACTCTCCAGCCCAACTGATACTTTTGAATGAAACAGTTTGCTGCACTCAAGAGGGGAGAAAGTGTTTGTTTTTTTAATTGTAAATGTTCAGAATAGCATTTGCTTTAAAACAACTTTGGCCATCCTTCTTTTTGTTGTTTTCATCTTGGGTCTCTATCACCTCAGGTTTTGCCCATGGATCTAATAACAACAATTCCATGTGTCTAAAAGCAAACTTTATTATGAGAAAAAAGATGGAGAGAAGAATAAGTTCAACCCCCCCCCCCCAAAGCTGCTATGTAATATTTTATTTTCTCTCTGGTTGCCAAACTCCACAGTTATGGCTCAGTTTGGATGAACTTCTGCCTGTGGCTAAAGTTTAAGAAGTCTTTGCCCAAAGAATTCAGCAGCAGTCGTTGGAAAACAACCAAGTGGTTAACCAGAAGGGAAAAATAAGAATCCATATCCTGGATGCTCTGTATTACACACAGTCCTGTCATGATCAACATGCATCTCATTCATTCCAAAGTAGCTCTGTAATGTGTGGAACTAAAATAAAAACAAAAACTAATATTGCTTTCCAGACAAACAGGCTCTATCACATGTAAACACAGCTGATGTGAACTGATGATGAAGGAAACAAACAACCACAGAAAGGTACTTAATGAATCACATAAAAATCAGGAGAATTAACCCTTACCTGAAAGAAACCGGGAGGAATGGGTCCTCCTGGCATTCCGTCATTTGGAGGAATGTTTCCAAGTACTGGACTTGGCGCTGCAGCTGCACTCTGGAAACAAAGAAAACAATATATATATATAGTGATACACTTATGGATTTGAGATCAATGTAAAGGACATCGGTACAGAAAGTCCTCAACATACAAACATTCATTTAGTGGCCATTCAGTCACAATGACACTGAAAAAATTGGCTTATGACAGTTTTACGCTGCAGCAACCCTGTGGTCATGTGATCAAAATTCAGACAGACGCTTGGCAACTGATATGTACTTATAATGTTTGCAGTGATCATGTTACAAACAAAGTCAATGGGGAAGCCAGATACAATTAACAACCATGTCATTAACTTAACAACTGCAGTGATTCACTTAACAACTGTGTCAAGAAAGGTTGTAAAACCGGGGAAAATTCACTTAAAAACTTTCTTGCTTAGCAATGGAAATTTAAGGCTCAATTGTGGTCATTAGTCGATGACTACCTGTACATATTTCATGTATCTACCATAAAGTACGGCCAGTTACCAAACCTATTATTATCAAGAGATAATGATATTGCATTGTAAAATTGTGCCATTAAAATGAACAAAACATCAATGGCTGTCATTCTGAATGAGGTGGCAACTTACAGCTTAGTTCAGTTCTCGTTCTTATAGATCTGTCACCAAAACAGCAGAAGTTATTACAAAAGCTTCCAAAATTAAGCACTTTTTTTTGTAGAATTCTGAATATACTCATGGGC
>JAPKID020001968.1:0-13961 GCA_026931265.2 Tropidonophis doriae | reverse complement strand
ATTTTAGTTGCTACAAAGTAAAGACTATTTATTTTCTTACTAGCACTGTTTTAGAGTTTGTTTGTGGTTAAAGCAACGTATCTCTTTACACTGGTTACGGGACCAGAGTTGTAACACTGGTTCTGAACCCAGAGTTGCTAACAAATAGCTTTAAGTTGGTTAATAGAGGCAACTTCCAAAAGTGATTATTCGGTGAAATTTGCAAATGTAGTGAGTGTCCTTTAAAATGCTCCAGTTCTATTAAGAGCAAGGTAGCTGATCCCATCATCTCCCAGCACTCAAACCTGAAGAAAACTTCAGTGTCCTCATGAGGAGCAGTTATCCAAAACAGGGGTCCCCAACCCCCGGGCCGCGGACCAGTGCCGGTCCGTGGCTTG
Source organism: Tropidonophis doriae (assembly GCA_026931265.2). Taxonomy (NCBI): domain Eukaryota; kingdom Metazoa; phylum Chordata; class Lepidosauria; order Squamata; family Natricidae; genus Tropidonophis; species Tropidonophis doriae. The sequence goes on along the minus strand of JAPKID020001968.1, from coordinate 13,584 downwards.
ATAGAAAGTGGGCAGCAGGGCCAGAGAGGAGGGGGAGGGAGGAGGGTGCAACCCCCTGGGCAGAGCGCATGCCAGGGGCGGGAGAGCACAGACGTGGCCGCTTGCGCCATTGGGGGCCAAGAGGAGTGAGTGAGCCGACTCACACCCCCCCGTGCACGCATGCACCGTCTGTTCCAACTCCCCCCTGCTCCCCCTCTACACCGGCCGAGCCATGCCCACCGGTCCGCGGAATTTTCTTTAAAATGAAACCATTCCCTGGTGCCAAAAAGGTTGGGGACCCCTGACCCAAAACACATATGACCATCTCCCATCCTTGTCTTTTTGAGAAATTTCAACAACTATTCTAGTCACAGATGCTTTAGTCTTTGCCATGGTTGTCTACTCCAGTTTTGCAAAGATGTCTACAGTTTGCTATGTCTCACCCAGAAATCAAAACTATCTGCCATTTCTAAACCGCCATTTGTTATAAAGCTGCAAGATTTAATTATAGAAAAACTCAAGTTCCCATCACTTAAATCTGCACGTGCTGTACGAAATTACAAATGTTATGTTATGTAAATACTGATACTAGAGTATGATGAATAGGCAGTATTCAAATCATTGTAAGAATAAGTAAGTACCAACCCAACCCTCAGATTACATATTTTGTGGTCCAATGGTAACCAATATCTCCATTTTCAGATTACTCCCACTCCTTAACATAGAAGTAATTAAACAACATGATATCATTTGCACATTCAACTTGTACCAGTGTGCAGACAACTACTACACTTTTGGAACACATTACTCTATCCTCACCTTGCCCCAGCCCAGTCAGCTTCTGACTCTGCTTTTTCTAAATTTTATCATCCCAAAGTATAGATCCACTGCAACATCCGTGAATATTTGGCAGATTAGACTATGATCATCAAATATAATCCCATCAATCATTTATCAGCCTTTTGATGCAACTAAATTGTCTTCAATGCCTATCACTGTCTAATGCAATAGTATAGGATTAGTGAGTAGCTTTATACCAAGTAGTTGTGAGAATGGAATGTATGAAAGATGGTGTCAGCGTTCCCAATAACGCACCCATTGAAAGCAGAACTCTGAGGCAGGTAGATTCCTCAAAACCAACTCTAACATTTCCCATGATTTTCACCTAAATAAAAGCGTAAAATCTTCCCAAGTCCAATTAGTATGAATGGTAGGCTCACCTCCTCCTCCAACAACCACCTATTAAAATGACCTTGGTTCTCACAGGAAAACTTTGTTTTGACTGCTAGCTGGGCAATCTACTTCCCCCACTCCCTTCCCCCTTTCAGGCTTTGTGGCAACTATGAGGCAGCACAAGACAGCTTCAGCCAGATTCACTTCAGAGTTGACAGATAGAAGTATGTGAGATCCAATCAAAGTAAGGTACAAAGTCTGAAACACTGAATGGAAAATAAACAGATAACAACAACAACAATATACCATAATATATTTGGATCTTACTGTTTGTGAGTATCTGCTATTTTAGAAAGACTTATAGAATGCAGGTTAATACAGTAGCTCCATTATTATTATTATTTAGCATATGGAATATCATATATGGACTAGCAACATAAACATTTTACCTAGATTAGTAAAAGACAATAGAATATAAATGTTAAAAAGATTTATGTTCAAAGATATGGTAGTTCAAAGCTGGCGTCTTTTTCTTGGGGTCATTTATGTATCTTCCTATGTCTGGGTATTCAGCGACCCATATGGCTTTCTTGGCGAATCAATACAGTTGTTGGACAGATATTGTTCAAGTGTCAGTAGGGATTTCCTGGATTTGAGTCTTCCCGCTAATAAACGAGGAAGGTTGGAATGCACTGATAAGAGTTGGTATCTCACATTAAAACAATGGTACAATAGCAGTTTAGTTATGTTGGTGTGCAAGAATAGCAAATTTAAAAAAAAACTGCAAAATTCAATGCCACTAAAGATAACCTGTTTCAGCTTGTTTATCTGAATGCAAATTACATTTTAGGATTGGTTTGACTGGGCATCGCTGTGCTGATGTTTGTTGATTTCGTCGTCAATGCTCTGGTGCTTTGCTATTTATCTCTTTATACAAAGCCACAAAAATTAGAAGCTGTTCTAAAATGGCAACATCTGGTGATCTCTTCCCTCTGAGAAGGTAGGCACTGCATACTCTTGACAGCACAAAGAATTACTAAGAGTCCTTAATTATAACGGTCACATTTCTTAAGTGTTTAGTTGGAATGGCAATTAATTATATATCTTGCAGAAGTGTGTGTGACAATTAACTTAAACAAAGGCAGAACATTACATGCTGACTATTTTTATTTTAGCTTGTAAACATGCAAAATGTTGTTTTCCATACTTAACTCAAAATCTCTTGAGCTAGACATCTTAAAGAGATGTTTTAAAAGACTTTCATGGTAAAATTCTTGAAATTGTCACTATTGTTATTATAATCGTTCATTGCAGAGTCAGCCAGATGTTTAGACTCAATTTGGCATTTTATTCTGCTATTGAGTCCTCCCGGAACCTGGGATAGCAGATGTTGTTTTATGGTTTTACCATAAAATGTTTTAAGGATATAAGGTATTCCAGGTAAAGCTGCCTTTTGCAATTGGCTGGTGGTGATTTTGTCAATACCAATAATGTTCAAGTAGTGTTCCAATTATTTATGCATTGTACCCAAGGTGTACCTATTGATACTATCTTTGCTTTCTTTTGCCATAGTCGGTCTATTTCTATTTGAAGTCTTTGTATTTTGTGATTTTCTGCAGTTTTTCCTCTTCTGTTCTGCTGTCTTCAGATACCGTAACACTCACTATCCAGATTTTTTTGTCTTTCATATTGATAGTTGTTCAATCTGGGGTGTTAATGTGGCAAGTGCCAGTTTGTTTGGATTCTAATATCCCAAAGAACTTTGGTATCTTCATTTTCTATTATTTTGTTTATTTTATGGTTCTACCTAGTGGTGGGTTCCGGATCCCGTTGCAACCGGCCCAGCATCCACTACAGGAACGTGTGCAGAGCACACACGCACAGTGCGTACATGCATCGTTACCTCTTGTGACGCCTCCGTGAGCCTCCGCAACTCCAATTGCTTGGCGGAGCATCGTGCAGACGCCGTGTGCTGCGTGTGCGTGCCTGGAAGTGCCAAAGAGCTCAAATACAGGTAAGGAGCTCGGATGGGCAGGTGGGCCCTCCAGAGCACCATTCCGGAATGGTATCTGGTGCTCCAGGCAGGCATCAGTACACCTGTTGCAGGTTGTACTGCCTGCATCCCACACTGATTCTACCAGTTCTGCTTACAGACAAACAGTATTTCTTGCAGATGTTTCTATATAACATGGTTGCTATATGTCATTCTGTTGCTTGTAGTCAGTCTGTGCAGTCTCCTCCCAGCAGCTATCTAGATCAGCGATAGCGAACCTTTTTTGGCTTGCGTGCCATAAGTAAGGGGAGTATAGGGGGTGGGGTTTGCACCGCCGTGTCGCACCCATAATGCAATGTGCGACCCAGTAGTGCAGATGCATGAATGATTGGTGTGACCCATTTTTGTATGCTTTTTGCACCCTCCTCAGACTCCAGAGGCTTTTTAGGAACCTGAGGAGGGGGAAAAATGGCTTTAAAAAAGATGAACTCAGCTGGCCAGCGCGGGCTTGGTTGGTTTAAACTTGTTTGGTTTATTTACTTTATACATTTAATTATTAGCTGATCAGAATCAAGTAATTGATGTTGTTATTATTTGCAAAGTCATGTCTGACCCCTCATGACCCCATGGATAACGTTCCTCCAGGCCTTTCTGTCCTGATTCCCCAGTCCATTTAAGCTCACGCGACTGCGTCAGTGACTCTATCCAGCCACCTCATACTCTGTCATCCACTTCTTCTTTTGTCCTCAATCGTTCCCAGCATTAGGCACTTCTCCAGTGAGTAATTGATATAGGCAGCCATATAAATCTAATGAATAAATAGATCATTAAGATACTGTCAGGGTTCACAAACAACATTATGGTTTAGCCTAGTGTGTGAAACCAGACAACTGGAAGTGCCTGCTGCTTAAGATTATATTAGGCAAGTTGTTGGGTGGGGGAACTCACCTCTCACATTATTTTATGCGAGTTCACCTTTTCTTGGGCCAATGGTTAGCTGCCAGTCACTCTTGGCTTATACATTTCAGCAATAGATTCCAATAGCAATATATAGCAATATCATGGTTGTTACTAGTGACAGAATAGAATATTTGCCTAATCATGAGGTTAGTTTAGTTTAGTTTAGTTTAGACTTATTAACCGCCCCCCTCTCCCCGAAGGGACTCGGGGCGGTGCACAGGAAAATTTAAAAATGTATACATATAATAATAATTAAAAACTATATTAAACACTAACTCCCTGTGCTAAGATATACCCAGAGGATACGAGGATAGCTTAGTATCTCAATGAGACATGAACAAACTCTCTCACACTTTTTTCTGAGTTGACAGACTTTTTTCTTCTCTTGCTATTTTTCTTGAATGTGTTATATGTGGTGGCAGTGGGAACTTCACTACTTTAAGCACCATTTGACTAATGTCAACTCAATGACCATGTCAAATCATGCCCACATCACTATTTGTTCCATGGATGTAGTGGTGGGATTCCAAATCTTTTCCTATTGATTCTATGAAAGTGTGTTTCATGTGCACACCTAACGCACACTTTGTGCACCCTTGCAGAACTCAGATTACCCTTGGTGTCGGCGCTGGTGAGCTGAGCTGTTTTTTAGCAATCTGGTAGCAATCTGGTCTGCTGCGCGAACCAGCTGAGCTAAAAAACCAAGGGAATATAGGACAGGGAACGACCGGGGGGAGGCAACCAGAGGTGGTATTTGCAGGTTCTCCGAACTACTCAAAATGTCCACTACTGGTTTGGCCAAACCAATCCAATCCGGCTGAATACCACCTCTGCCTGGAAGGCATGGAGTTCTTTATAAAAAAAAAAAAAGGTAATAATAAATAGGTAGAATAAAGCAACCCTACTTCCAACTCTAATCACAAAATTACAGGTTTGTGAAGTTTCATTATGTGTACTTGTGTGTGTGTGAGCAGCAAAACAATACTATTTATATCTGATGATGCAGGGATGTCCAAGAAGCAAGAAGGTAAACATTAATTTCTACCACTTAATTTGAAGATTTTTTGTGAGTAGACAGATCTCATTTTAAATTCCTGCGCTATTTTTTTAATGAGTTCTTAGAGTGCCTGTCAATATTTGATACACAATTTGATAGTTTAAGAAGTAGTGTACTGTCTATACAGGAAGCTGGATTCTTAGCTATCCCTGTCGGCAAACAGAAGAATTACTGGCCTAAGGGGAATTATTTAATATAAAACCATCAAGAATTAATTGCCACAATATTACAAATTGCTGCTCAACTAAGTAGCTATGTACTTCAAAGCATCTTTCTCCCTTTGAATCTATTATGCTGCATCTAATAAACATAGCCACTTATCCCCTATGTGTATGTTGCCAAGATAACATTTTTAAAATATTATATCTGCAACTTTTACTCTGAAATCCGACATACTGCGATATCATATAAACAGCCTCAAAACAAATGAGGCAGAACTATTGAAAATATAGAAGATATTCCCTTTTGATGGTTCTCACACCATTTTTTCAGTGGAAAAAATAAGCACTTGGTGGTAAAAGAATGAGCTTTTTAAAAAAAAATCAGCAAACTAAGCACAATAAAGCAATCATTTAGCTTACAAATTCAATCAGGTTTACTTCTTTGGTCCAAAAAAAGGTATATTCAATTTATTCATCTATACAAATAAATGGCAAGAAACAACATGGAAATAAAAAAGCAGCATAAAAATAGTTTTCATCTTTAGTTCAAGTGGTCAAAAAAGAGGATTTTTTACTAGAAAAAAACCCACTTGATGCTTAAAAATCTGTCCACTTTGCTCATTTAATTCCCAATATTTACTTTCACAAACGTACATTCTGATCGAGAGATGCTTCTACCACGTGCACTTATAATATGCTACAACAGCCTTTCAACATCTTCACAGTTCTTTCCCTTCCATGATGTACATAATACAATCACTGTTACTTATAGCTGATGATTCTAGAACTAGAATTAGTTCTAAAATCATCAGCTATAAGTAGCAATGATTGTAGATTTCAAAATTTTCTAAGATACATATTCCCTTCTAGTTTTACTAAACGTGTGAAAGAACATGTATCTTAATAACAGAACACAAAGACAAAACATTTCCATGGGTCAGGAAAATAAAAGAGAATTTAAAGAGGGAAAATTATTGGTTCCATGCTCTGCTAGTTTTCTACTGATGCAAATGGAACTTCTCCAGGTGTTCTCATTCTTGGATCTATAATGGAAATAAATGGGATCTGGAATCTGCAGAACAGCAGTCTCTTTGCAGGTTCCCAATGATTATCAGAAGTGGTAAAAAAAACACGGTAGGACTGTATAATTAAAATTACTGTATTTTGTATGCGAATATTTTGCAATTGTTGAGATTAAAATCTTAAAAAAACAATTAGTTCTAAGATTTTAACGTCAAATAATTTTCAATCAGGAAGTACAAATAGAGGTTTGAAACCCACAAAAGAGAATGAAGACTTTAATTCCCCTGGCCCATCCCCCCAAAAGTTTAATACAAAGAGATTTTTAAAATAAATTATTAAGGAGTATATCTTGTGGCATTGTTTGAACTAGGATTGACATAGATCATCCTAAGTCTTGGTTTTCAATCATTGCTAGAAGAATCTGAACTATCGGAAGAGGAAGAATCTTTTCCTCTTTTGTGTTTTTTTCCTCCTTTTTTGTGATGATGTTTTCTTTTCTTAGATTTATTCTTTTTCACTTTCTTCTTTTCTTTTTTATGGGACTTCTGCTTTTTTGATTTAGGTTCATCATCTTCTGTGATGCTTGAAGAATGAGATCTATAAAATGTAGGATTATAAATGCAGTTTATGATGTAATTAACACACTAAATGCTAAACATAAAACTTCTGGTAAACCTAATTACTGTAGCTAAATACACCAAAGAGAGTTTTCTTAATTTCTATAGCCTTTTATTCTATTATCGTCTTTCTTTATTTGAGAAACTATCCTCTGGTTGGGGATAATATATTAATAAGGAATTAATTTGCTAAAAGGCATCACCCATGTAGTAGACAGAAATTCTACACGCTCAGGTTTACACTAAGATAATTAAGGTTTAGAGATAAAAAAATAAATTATTTAAAATAGCAAAAACAGAGGAAACAGATGTTTACAGATACACTCAATAAAAACAGAAAAGAAATGGAGCAGAGACAATCTAGCTACTTCTACCTGAATTATGAAACTGCAATTAAGCTAAAGTAGTTTAAAACTGTTTTATTTGTAGTAAATTTAAGAGTTGCATCCAGACTAATATATATACCATTCTTTTCAGTGAATCTGTTCTATTGTGCTTGAACTATAATTTAGGGTTAAACATGGTCTACTTAATATATAATAGTTTCCTCCAACCACATTGTGGCTTAATATAACCTTGCCCAAGCAAGTATTATCGGGCTACCCAAAATGAAGTTCTTTTTTGGACTGTTATTCCAGCTAAGCAGGAAACAACAAGAAACTTTTGAGAATCTCAAAATGTTGTTTCCTTTTTTCTTTTAATAGAATACTATATTGTCTGATTTGCCGGGGCATCATCATATGCTTTTAGCAATTTGACTACAGGTAGTCCTCGACCTACAACCACAATTGAGCCCCACATTTCTGTTGCTAAGAAGGCATTGTTAACTGAGTTTTGCCCTATTTTACAACCTTTCTTGCCACAGTTAAGTTAAATCACTGCAGTTGTTACGTTAGCCACAACTGTCATAAATACGAGTCAGTTGCCAAGAGTCTGCATTTTGATCGTGTGACCAAGGGGATGGTGCAACCATCACAGCTGCTGTGGCCTAGAGGTGGAGCTCTTGCCTCACAAGCAGGAATTGTAAATTCGATCCTAGGTAGAAGCAGATGTAGGGTCTCCTGCTTGGGTAGGGGGTTGAACTAGATGACCTGCAAGGTCCCTTCCAACTCTGTTAATCTGTTAAATCATTTTTCTTAGTGCCTTTGTAACTATGAATGGTCAATATGAATGGCCACTATGAATGGTAAGGCGAGGACTACCTGTACTATTGTTTCAGTTTTGCTACCTTTTTCTTGATTTCTTTAATTTTGATTTTTCTTTGCTCTTCTTTTGGATCTTTTTCTTTTCTTCTTCATCAGGAATACCTGTAAATTAGAGTGATTAAAATTTTAGTGGTTCTTGAACTTGGAAACATATGGCTTTAAGGACTGACTGCAAAGATAGCTGAAAAAGGCCATTCTTTCTTATGGCAGATATCAGAAAAGAAAATTGCCAAAGAAAAACAACAAAGACAAATATAAGACGATCAAACCTACCCTGCTTTTCTGGAACGGCATCAAGTTTTCCCAGCTCTTCCTCTTCACTCTCTTCACTGCTTGTGCTACTCACATCTAAAACAATGTCTCTTTTGGGATCCACACGGAGAAAGTTTCGGCACTCAAATGTCAGATGACCCGCTAAGTAAAGTTTCAGAAAGGGAAAGAGATTGTAGGAAAAAACAAACAACAAAAGTGGTACAATTGACTGTGCCATTCAGTAAGCAAGTAAAAAAAAAAAAGTCAGGAAATTTTAATTTATTTTTCCCCTCCCCTTTTGGTAAAAGACCAAAAGTAAAGTGTCCTTCTACTCAAGCTCATTTCCTGCTATCTATGTAAATATATCCATGTGGTTTTTCTTAGCAACAATACTTAACACTGAAAATATTTTCATTTCCGTTTTTCATAGCAGATATAGTAGTTTCTTCAAGGTTGGAATGCTATAACATGGATGCTATTATTGTATTTTATGTGGGTGTGATTTGAAGTGGAGCACAGAGTAAATCCTTACTATAATACAAAATAATAAACACAATGGCAAGAAAATGTAACCATTGTAACATCTCAGAAAATTCATTTAATTTGATTTTGATTTTTAAAAAAATATGGACACTGCTCATTTAAATCATTATTTTTGCAGAAAATTCTTCTAATGTGTATTATGTAGTGGGCAGGTATAATAATTTTTATGAAATAAATATGAAATAAGAAGGAAGAAACAAAATTGTTGCATATGAAAATATAAGCCAATTTAAAGAGGTTAATAGAACATATTTTTCCTGTCTAGTTTTTTCAGTTATAAGCAAAAGAGTCAAATAATTAAAAACAATCCATAAGCACATTCCTTTTTCCTATGATTTCGTATATGAACAATTCAAATACCATTAACCACTGAAGACACTAACAGAATACAAAGTAGATCAAATGCTGTTCAGAAGCTCTTGCAGAGGTATAAAAATAATGCTAAACATTTACCGATACATATAATGTTACAAATGTATTATTCCTATACAAAAACCTATCCTTATACCAATACGGTCAATCATATCTTAAACAAAATTGCTTTAATCCCACATCAGCATTATTCAATTTAAAATTAGTTCAAGCACTAAGTTCTCTTATACATCCATTGTTGATGTTTACTAGCAAAACTACATAATTTGCATGTTTCTTTCAGTTATAGATTTTCAAAATAAATAAAATACTTGCAGTAAATAAGTGTGTGTGTGTGTGTGTAGTTGGCAAAACTATTATGCATTGTTCCTTGTAGTAGATTAAGTTGACAAGCTTGTTCGACCTATTATGTTCTACCCTAGCAGATTCTCCAGTTCTTTAGACAGATTTTTTTTTGCTTTAAACAAGTCTTCGGTCACTTATTTCAAGATCAGCAAACTACTATGAGGACTACAATTGCCATCCCTCTCTTTCCACTGTTTATAAAGAACTAAGGCTGATTTAGCAAAGAACACAATACCTCCTCCACACTACTACAATCATGTGGAAAAAAATGTATACCCTCTTTGAATTCTATGATGTTACATATCAGGACGTAATAAAAAACACCTGGTCCTTACCATAGCAATTATTAGAAATAGGTAAATACAACCTCAGATGAACAACAACGCAAAACATGTATCCCATGTCATCATTTTACAAAAAGAAAGCCAAAATTACTATGTCTTGATAAGTAAAAACCATAGAACCACTTAGTGATATAAAGATCAGGGTGGAAATCATTCATTTTTTGACTGATATTTAGCATGGCACTTGACCAATAAAGAACTGAAATTCACTTTTCCCTTATTTCCTTCAGTATGTTGAATTTCAGTATTTTCTTAACAGTCAAGCACCACCCTACAAATAAATCAGCCAAAAAATAAATGTTTACCAACTCCCTACAAGTGCTGCTGCTAGTACAAGTGATAGATTGCAAGAAGACTCATTCCAACCTGTTCATTTTCAGAACTGTATCTTCATCTTTGTAGATACTTACGATAGCCACATTTCTTGCACCCTGCCCTGATATTATCTTTATTTCCACCTAAAAAGCCAAGGAGATTTCTTATTAGTTTGTGGACATTCTAGAAATATTCAATGTACAGGAAACAGTCCCAATAATAATTTTGCAAATTTTATCTTCCTGTGCGATGCATAATAAAAATAGCAGCCATCTACAATTACAACAGTTAGGGCCAAATTGTGACTTGTTACTCTGATCTCATAAATTAAATCGCAGAGCCATAAATAAAATGTTGATACTGGGCTTGCAGAATTTTTATGTAGATTAAATTCTACAAGAGGACCACTTTTTCCACCTCAGACTGTTTGGCAGAATTAAGCTGCTCTTTCTATTTGCAGCTCACATAAAATTATACACTGAGTTAGTGCTACTTCTAGGCCAATACGGTATAAGGCACAATACAATGAAAAACCTAAAAAAATCCAAGCAATGTATAAATTACTGTTTCCTAGCAATGCATAGAACATATAGAGTTGATGAGCTTTGGTTGAAATAAAACAGGACCAACCACAATTGTAAATTTGGCAAACAATTAACGTGTGAATTAAAATAGGAGAATAAGAAACTATGCTTTGTAAAATTGAAAACATTTAGTATATGTCAGGTTACTATATTCTTCATTGTTTTTAAAAATCAGTGCTCATATAAACAGAAAGTACATTTAGGCACTCACTTAAATATAATACAAAAACAAGTGACCAATGATTGCATAAATTGAGCACCATATTTATTTTTTTATTTTTTAAAAAACCTTAGCTACATGAATCTATTTCTCCATAAATTATAAGAGCCAGATTCAAATGAAAGAATTGTGTTGACGCTTCCAAGTTTAAAGAGAGTTGACTTGTTATATCTTGAGAGCTGACAGAATTTTCTGAAGTTACATAAGTACTGAAATAAGTCTTGCTTTATATATAAAAAAGTGTACACAGCTTTTCCCAGTGCAATAGCCTTCAAATATTGAATGAAATGTCCAATATTTTCTATAGCTATGTCATTTTTATTTATTTATATCTCACCTTTATTATTTTTATAAAACAACTCAAAGCAAACATACCTAATTCTTCTTCCTCTTATTTTCCCCACAACCACTACCCATATGAGGTGAGTTGGATTGCTTTCATGCCTAATGCAGGATGAGATCTCAATCTCCAAATCAGCCTAGCCCAGTGCCTTAACCACTAGACCAGATTGGTTCTATTGCTAAAACATGTCTATTAGCACTTAGATATCTGAGGTCTAAGAACTGCTAGAAGAGCTATAATAAACCTAATACATTCCTCCACTTCTTGTTCAACATTAGATAGGAACTGGAGGAGAAAAATCAGGCAATATTGTTTTTCAATACCTTCCTACTTCGAAAACTATTGACCAGGTACATTTAACTTGCTGCACCTGCCTGTTTTCATTAACTAATCCTTTTCTACCTCCTTTTGTCTTAATTGTTTTCTTTAAAAATATTTACTTTTATAATAGCTTTGTTATTCATAAGCCTACGTGCACTGAAGGACATAAATGTTATAAATTGCATCTTTAGTGCCCCAATGAAAGAACGGGAAGAAAGCATCATCTCTACCTCTAAAGTGTCCTTCAAATTAAGCTTCCAAGCATATAGTTTTCACCTAAGCATTTCAGAAGTGGCTTACAAATGCTTTCTTTCAGGCATTCTTTTGAATTTGACCGCACAGTTTGTGATTTTCTAATGGCTCTCATCAGAGTACTAATCGGGTCTGACCTTTCTTAAATTTCCAAGCCATCCAGAAAACTGTTGTCATGTTAACAAAAGTCAACTATACAAGTATGTCTTTGCCTTACAACCGTTCATTTAATGAACATTAAAGTTATAATGGCACTGAACAAAAGTGACTTATGACTGGTTTTCACACAACCATTGTAGCATCTCCATGGTCACATGAACAGAATTTGGATGCTTGACAACTGGCATGTTTTTATGCCTGTTACACTGTCCCAGGGTGTGACAGGCATAAAAACTTTCCAACAAGCGAAGTTCAATGAGGGAAGCTGGATTTACTTAACAACCACATGATTCACTAAACAACTGCAGTGATTTGTTTAACATCTGTGGCAAAAAGGTCATAAAATGGGGCACAACTCACTTAATAACTGTCTTGCCTAGCAAGAGAAATGTTGGGGTCAATTGTTGTAAGTTGAGGACTACCTATACTGTTATATACCCTGAATTCATCCTAGTGCTCTGTTCTCTGGAAAGAATAACTGAACAACCCAATTCCTGCTTCTTCCCACTTCAATTTATCATATGTTCACTAAATTCCATAGTATGTAAATGTATAGGGTATCAAACAGGAAGTATATTAAAGAAAACTATTATCTTAAATATTTAAATATTAATATTTAAATATTAAATATTAATATTTAAACATCTGGATATGTAATAGAATATAAAACTGAAACTACAAACTTGCAATTGTGGGTTTGTAACACTAGAATGACTATTTTTAAAATAATGGGTTAAAAAACTTTTAATGAAAATCTTAATTAAAGCCTTGCATATTAAGTTTGATAGCAAAAATGTAAATATAAGCAAAAAATTTCAACAGACTTTCAGAATTTTCATTACACAAAAATGTAGTTCTCCTGTTTGCAATTTATGATTTGTATAATTCCAGTTATATGGTTTATAAATTGTTTGATGGTCTACTATATATGATACTTTATTCCCACCTTGGCTAATCTCCCAAATGCAAAAAGCAGGATAGGATTGGTCCATCAATCAATTTTATAGGTAAGACTTAAATAGACCAGTGTTTCTCACACTTTTTGCCCTCAGGCTTTCTTCCCACTTCTTTTAAAAAATTATGGAGGATCCCCTCAAAAGCTTTGATTTGCATGGGTTATATTTAACAATATCTGGAACGACCTGCCCCCCGAATTACGCACCATCTCAGACCTCCGCCTTTTCCACCAGCATCTCAAAACGCATCCATTTCAACAAGCCGGCCTAGCATAACCACCCGTTTCTGTCTGCTATTAGCTGTAAATTTTAATCAGGGGGATTTTAAAGTGCTTTTAGCACAGGGTTATAAGTTTAATAGGTTTTAATAATGGTATTTTTGTATATATGTATTGTTTTTAAATTTTCCT
>JAPKID020001967.1:3220-13963 GCA_026931265.2 Tropidonophis doriae | reverse complement strand
AAGATAATTTGCTTTTTGTATTATGCCTTGGGAGCGGCCTGCTTCCTCGATATGGATGCCTTCAAAATATTTTATTTTATACCCTATGTACCCTTTCCCGTATAAAATTGTAAAACTAATAAAACTTTTTGAATTAAAAAAAAAAGATGTGCTTAGTTAGATCTGCCTTGTTGGGTTCAAACTCAGGAATTGAACTCATACACCGTGATGGTGAACCTATGGCATGCATGCCACAGGTGACACACAGAGCACTCTCTGCAGGCATGCGAGCCTGATTTGCATTTGTTATCCAAATATCTTGAAAAAAGTTCAAAGTCACAGAATAATTTTTATCTACCATAAATCCTGCTCCATTTAAAACTCAGGGGAAAAGAATCCTTTAGATTTAAGTTTATATCATACAGTTTACTTTACACCAGGGTTTCCCAAACTTGGCCACTTTAAGACTTGTGGACTTCAACTCCCTGAATTCTGGTTTACACTCATAAATGGTTAATTTTGCTTCCTGGCTTTTTGCCTTTGTAGGTAATTCAGAAACAGGTCTATTTAACATGTTTGGCTGTTAGGTAAGTATGGATTTCCCATTCTAATTTATTAAATGATGTGAAGAGTTAGCATTCAATAGCATTCCAACTGTTTTACTCTGTATGAGCATGTTACATGAACGTTATGGGGAAATCCACACTTGAAAATAGCAAGATAATCCTTTCATAAGAACTTGGACAGGGTTTGGAGATTATATCTTAAACCAAGTAATTGGGGTAATAACTAATTGTTGCTCAATCAGTTTTCCCTTCCCACGAAAAGCAGAAACTTACATTCAGTTAAAACTTTGTTCGAAGTCTACACAGGAGCTGGTAGCTTTAAGTGCTTGAGAGTCTCCTAAGTACCAGAAGAGTTTTCATGCAATTTACAAAAATTACAAGCCTGGGTTTGGTTCTTATGATGTGGTCTTTCATAGTGATTCTCTTTAGGACAAAATTTGCTTCACATATTAATTTTGTTTTGGAAGACTTACTGCTTTTCTTGAAGCTCATTTTCTTTTGAATTATATGCCAACATTTGGGAACTGAAGAAAATGGGTACTGAATGATTTTATGATCACACAACAGAGTATATGACAAGCATACGATGGTACCAATTCCTTATCAGTTATAAAATGATATGAAAAACTCATCTCATCTCTCTTTTTATAGTCAGACAAATGTTGGATCCATAATGTCTATGGAGCTTCTCAGTCATCCAAGCTATGGTTGAAGAAGCTTCTTGGATGAGAAGCAAAATGTCTTCCAAGAAAACCAAGAAAGTCCAGCTGCCTTTTGAAAAAAGCACCTTTGAGATTTTATCCATAGTTGGAAGGATTAATTAGATATGAGCTGTATATACAGTATTTGCTGATACGTCTTGCTTCATATTTCTTTGCTATTGTAAATAAACTCATTTAAATGCCAATGACATATAAAAATTAACTAACAAGACATCCATACACAGAATAGTTTTGCAATACATGAAAATTATAAGCCTTTGAGCTATCTTTCTATTTTTCAATATAAAAATAATAAAAAGCTAGATCCCGCTCTTCATCTATATTAAGAATTATCTTAAAATAAGGGCAACAGCTAATTTATAGAAGCAGTAGCAATATTTTAAACAACCTTGTAAAAAATCTGTCTTAACATTACAAAGTAACCTGTTACCTGTTTAAATAAATAAAATAACAAAGCAGTAACAAAATAGACTGTAAATATTTTAAAGTAATAGATTATAAAAGTGATTGGTAAACATTTACAATAAAAGTTTCTTCAATCAATGGGAAATGAGACAGGGTGACAGATTTAAATTTGTAGTTTACTGCAGGGGTATGGTACTGCTACAGAAAAGGCTTCCCTTGGACTTATTCAGTGGTGGCATTCAAATTTTTTCACTATGAGTTCTGTGGGCGTGGCTTTGTGGGTGTGACATGGCTTTGTGGGTGTGGCAGGGGAAGGATACTGCAAAATCCCCATTCCCTCCCCACCCCATTAACTTGCTTTTCAGTTCCATTCTCCTGTTCAGGGCAACACAAGAAGATCAACTGGGAGGCAGCAGGGGCGTTGTCCGCCTATTTTCCAGTTCTCCAAACTACTCAAAATTTCAGGAGGCTGGGAGGCAGCAGGGGCGTGGCCAGCCTATTTGCCAGTTCCCCAAAATACTCAAAATTTCTGCTAATGATTCTTCAGAACTGGCTGAATACCACTTCTGGACTTATTTACTAAATACGTTCACAAAACATCAACCACAATGTTGCTAACATCAATTTATCAATCAGCCCATAAGGGAGATTGATATCTACCATATTTTTAAATGTTACTTCTTTCTCATGAACCTCAAGAGATGTTTCAGTAAACAGCCGGGCAGATTATCGTGACAGTTCATCTCTAGTGTCAGTGGTTGCAGTTAGTGGATTAGAGCCAATGCTTTCACAATTGGAGATGATCAGAACTAAAATGAGGTTAAAATTCAACTATAAAAAATCTTTACCAATTGTAATTTAGTTGCCATATTTCTCTTGGGATTCAATGAATCCTGAAAAAAAGAATAACTACTCTTGGTCACCAAATGATCTCTTTAGAGACAATATACCAAGGATGGCCGACCTTTTCCAGACAGAGTGCCCAATGCACATACGCGCCCCCAAACTCCCAAAATGCAATGCGCATATGGCTCCCTCACTTGTGCCCCTCCCCTGTGCATGCACAGGACCTACCCTGTGCATGAGCGGCAGAGACCCGATGACCAGCTGGCCAGTGGGAGGCACACACTCATGCATGGTGGAGCTGAACTGGGGCGGCAGCTCTCGTGCCTACAGAGAGTGCTGCACGCGTGCCATTGGTTTGCCATCATGGCAATATACCATCCCAGAACTAAGTTATATCCAAGCAAGGACTGAAATCTTGACCTTAATAGCAAAAGCCTTATTTTGGTGAGTTAACTCTGAACTGAGATATCAGATGATATCTTGCTGTCCAAACAAAACAATAAAGAGAAGTCTCTCATAATGTATACTTCCTACTGATTGGAAGCTATTGAGATTACATTTGTGTCACAGAGAAGAGGGGGACTGATCTATTCTCCTTAGCACATCAGAGCAAGGTAAGAAGTAACAAGCTGATCAAAGAGAGGTGAAACCTAATTTCCTATCAGTGAGAACAATAAATGATTGGAATGGTTTGCCTTCAAAAGTTGTGGGTGCTCCATCACTGGAGGTTTTTAATAAGAGATTTGACAGCCATTGGTCTGCAATGATATAGAGTCTCTTGCTTCAGTAGGGATTTGGACTAGAAAACCTAAAACGTCCTTCCCACTCTTGTTATTCCATAATTCTGTAATTAATTTCTCCTCCTTTTCTTTGCTTCTCACCTTTATTTGACTTTTTTGGTTTAGCGTCTGTTCCATTTGGACATTCTGTAGGAACTCCATTAAAATCAGGGAATCGTGTAAATCGGATGCTTGGCGCTGGAGGGCTTCCTGTACACAAGCCAGCCTGGTAAGAAAATGTAAACTATTTAGCAATATGTGGATAATTAGAACTGCAGAAAAAACAATTGCTACCAATCTGCCTTCCACCGAGGACCTGTATACCGCATGAGTCAAAAAGAGGACTGTGAAAATATCTACTGACTCTTCGCATCCTGGACATAAATTGTTTCAACTTCTATCCTCAAAATGTTGCTACAGGACACTGCACACTAGAACAACTAGACACAGGGATAGTTTTCCCCCCGAATGCCACCCCTCTGCTAAACAACTAATTCCCACAACAGTATCAAATTATTTACTAAGACTGTATTACTATTATTCTTCTCTTCCTTCCTATCTCTTCCCACTTATGACTATAACCATGTTGATTTTATCTTTACAATTTATATTGTTGTATTTGTTTCCTAGTATGGTTTGATTGCTTATTAGTAACCTATGACTGTCACTAAGTGTTGTATCTTATGATTCTTGATGAATGTACTCTATTTTTAAGTACACTGAGAGCATATCTACCAAAGACAAATTCCTTGTGTGTCCAATCACACTTGGCCAATAAAGAATTCTATTCTACTCTACTCTACTCTACTCTACTCTACTCTACTCTACTCTACTCTATTCTACTCTATTCTATTCCTGAAGAAGGAATATAAAGATGATGCCCCACAGAATCGGAATTCCCCACTTCAAGTTTAATTAACTATGGATAAATGTTTACGTTTTCACAACATCTATTTTCTTGAACTGCATCCATAAGAGAATACAATCATGAGCTTCAGATTAACAGAGTTGAAGGGACCTTATAGGTCTGTGATGATGAACCTATGGCAAGCATGCCAGAGGTGGCATGCAGAGCCATATTTTCCAGCATGGCAGCCCTTTGTTCCACCATGCATGTGTGTGCCATCCAGCTGATTTTTGGCCTTCCAGTGGGCCAGAAGAGGCCATTTTCACCCTCCCCAGGCTTTAGGAAAGCCTCCAGAGCCTGGGGAGGGCAAAAACTCCCCTCCACATGGTGTGTGTGTGTGCGTGCGCATGCACATGTACAAGAGGATTGTGCATGCATGTGCAGGTGGGTGGGTATGTGTTTATGCATGTTAGCATGTGTGCATGTGCAATAGTCCATACACACACAATTTTGGCACACTTTTAGAAAGAGGTTAGCCATCACAGTTATAGGTCATCTAGTCCAACCACCTGCTCAAGCAGACACCCTACACCATTTTTCTGACAAATGGCAGTCCAATCTCTTCTTGAAAGTCTCAAGGGATGAAGCTTCAAGGATTGTGAGCCAGGTATAGATTCAATATCTGCATCTTCAAGTTTATTGAAAAAAGCCAATGAAAGGCACACACCTAAGTGTGTGAGACATGCAGTTGTATGTCTCCAGAACTGAAAAAGTCCATGCATTATTTCACTAGCAGTACCTTTGCCACAAAGATCCAGGTTTTACTACAATTCTCTTAGGACCAACTTCTCCATTAATCAAAGATAAAATTCACATGTATTTTTTATATTAAAGAGAATCTTTATAGCTGTGACAAAGATGCTGAGCATGATAGATATAGAGACATCCTGTTTAATTTTTCTTTTCTTTTCTTTTGTTATAATAAAATGTAGCTTGCTATTCAGTGTTATTTTGGAGAAAAATCACCAGCACTGAGAATATAGAAACATATAAACAGAACCAACTTTTATTAGTCTTAAGTGTCAAATGAGTTTTGTTTTGTGTTTGTTTGTTATAGGTCCTTATAAGACTTTATACTGCAACTCCCTGAACAAAACAAGAAAAATAAAACAACAATAACAACAACAACAAAAGCAACAATTCTTATAAGCGTAACTGCTGTACAACTCTTGCACTTTTATTTGGTTAAAGCACATATACAACTATTGCTTGGGACTTTCTTTCTAGGGAGGATGAGAAAAAAAGAGAACAGGAATTAAAAGATGAACACACAATTCAAAGGGGGCTTCACTTCCATTTTCCAAAGACCTGGATTAAAAGACCCAGAACTTTGAACCCTTGTGAAATACCAGCAGGGTGGGGTCATCAAAATCTTAGAGCAACCTCATTCCAGAGGGCAATTTAGTTTTGCCAAGTTTCTCAGTATCAACAAATTATTCTTTTTTTTTTTACCATTTTATTTAAGATGGAACAACATCTGTTCTTTTTCAATCATCTAGCTCTACCTCTATCTATGATTTATTATTTCTCAAAGATCACAGAAAGCCTTTAGGATGACATCTGCAAGCCCCTTCAAGTCTCACAAGTAATCACTAGAGTGGTGGATACATCAACTTATTTGGACTAACTACATATTTCCTAACTACGCCGTATCTTGTGTACCATTTTGTCAATTGTTCTGTTTAGTTCCATTTGTATAGACAAGAGTTTCTCATTAGTGAGAAGCCCAAAACAAATTTAGTCTTCAAATTTTCCAAAGATCCCATCCCGTTCTTTCTTTTTATTTCTTTCACTACCAACTGAGCCAGACAAAAGTCATTTGTGTTGATTTTAACTTTCCTTGCATGCTTAGGTTCCTTTTATGCTTTGGTCTTGATTAAATGTAGAGGTTTTGGATGAGGGGGAAAGATGAGGATGAGAGGAAGATGTTGTATAATGTGTATATAGAGGGGAAAAATAGCTTCAAAGAATGTAGCCAAAGGGAACAAGCAATAGTTAAGATTAAATATGAGAATATGCAGAGTGAGTTTGATGGAAAAATATTCCTTAGTAGAATGTTTATTAAGATGAGGAAATTAATAGGAAAAAATTAATACATGCCAATGCTGATAGAATGCGGATGAATGTGGTATGTGGTCTTTTGCACAGAATGAAAGCTTGTGAGAAGGAAGTAAAGTGACTGTGAACATACTTCCGTCTACTTCATTATATAGTATGTGAGTGTTGGGTGTGTGAAAAACAATTGAAAATAACTTGAATATGGTTCGTAAAAAGTGCATATGGCAAAGCAAGAAGAGAAAGGGGGTAAAATGAATAGATACTACGTGTGTGGACTGAATAGCAAAGAATACACTAAGGTGAATCACTATGGATAAAATTGTAAAAACAACATATGAAAGTACAATGAAAGGGCTGAAAGAAAAGGATATATTTTCTGTGTACTAAAAAATAGCTTGGTAATGAGAAAGGATAGTAAGTCAGATGTGAAAACAAAGGTTGATAGCTCTTGATCAGACTTCCAAGTAGCTACTATATATTCTCCTCAGGATATTTTGTCCAATTCTCCTTCAATTTGTTTTACCCGCTAATTTTCCAATAATTGGCCAGCATTCCTCAATATACTAATACCTGTCTATGTTATTTTGAGGATGCCCAATTTAGCATTTTCATTTCCCCCAAAGATACTTATCTATATTTATGTGATTATTTAAAAAAGAAAGAACCAAACAGTATAGTATATTTCTTTAAATGAACACACATTTCTTGTTTTTGAACTCTTCTGGAATTCTATGTACTGTATCTACATTTGAGCTGAAACTAAGTTCCATGTCAACAGACAGTATCTGACTATAGTGATATCTGACTAAAGCAGTTTCTAAAAGCAGGGGGAGATATTATCTTAATATTACATGCAGATATTTATCAGAACTGCGAGTCAACATTGCTTTTGGTGTTTGGATTTTCTGTTTTATATATGTTGTTTTAGTTGATTCTAGTCAAAGTCAGAATTCTTGAATTATTCTACTCAAAAGTTCTCTTCTTCTAGAACTTGGTAATTTGCTTTGGCTTCACATTTCTTGACTTTCATGTTCTTTTTCTTCCCTTCCTAATTCTCCTCCCTTCCTCAACATTGTTCCTACTGCATATCTCAGAGGATTTACTCTGTTCTTTTATTTGATATTTTCATCTCATATTTTAATTGTCCTTTTCACCTTTAAAGTTCCTTTATCTGAAGGTGAATTAACTTTCCAATTGATGGGCAAGCTGCCACATTTTTTTTGCCCAGATAGTTTTTTGTCAATTATGAGTTATCCTGAGACATTTCATTTCAGCTCTTATTTGCTTCATAGCTTCCCTAGAGTTTCCCATGCTTTCACAGGAAAAAAGAATAAAGTCTTACCAAAAGGGCTTAGATGAGAATGGAAAGTTAAGTAAATTTACCCATTGGAAACAGCAATGACCTCTAGCTGATTCACATATTTTAACAGCATAAGCAGAAAGTTGCCCTTCAATCAATGGTAGAGAATTATGGGAGTAATATTATGTCACATTTGTAGGGAATGCATCTGGGGAAATACCCATCAGTCTTTCTAATATATATTAGTTTCTTATGGGTTTATTCACAATTTCTTCCTGTTGTATTTTCACTTGCAATTGAACATTTGTCTGTCTGTCCATCTCAATCTAGCTATCTATTAGTTAGATAGAAATATTTAGTTATGTAGCTAATTAGCTATCTTTCACAAAATATAGGGTTTTTTTTACTTAAAGATAAAGGTAAAGGTTCCTCTCGCACATATGTGCTAGTTATTCCCAAA
The DNA here is from genome assembly GCA_026931265.2 of Tropidonophis doriae. Lineage (NCBI taxonomy): Eukaryota > Metazoa > Chordata > Lepidosauria > Squamata > Natricidae > Tropidonophis > Tropidonophis doriae. The sequence goes on along the minus strand of JAPKID020001967.1, from coordinate 5,941 downwards.
TCTAGGGGACGGTGTCATCTCCATTTCAAAGCCGAAGAGCCAGCACTCTCCAAAGACATCTCCCTGGTCATGTGGCTGGCATGACTAAATGCCGAAGGTGCCCAGAATGCTGTTACTTTCCCACCAAAAGTAGTTCCTATTTTTCTATTTGCATTTTTACATGCTTTTGAACTGTTAAGTTGCCAGAACCTGGGACAAGTAATGTGAGCTCACTCCTTTATGCAGCACTAGGGATTAGAACTGTTGAACTGTCAAACTTTATGATTGACAGACTCGGTGTCTTAGTCACTGAGCCACCACATTATACTTATGTTAGGCTAAAATAACATCATACAGCTGGAAGAGATCTTGGAGATCCTCTAGTCTAGTCCCCTGCTCAAGGCAGGAGTCGTTGTACTATCCTGGACAAATAACCGTCCAATATTTTCTTGAAAACCTCCAATGAAGGAGCACCAACAACTCTGGGAAACAAGCTGTTTCACTGATTAATTGTTCTTATTGTCAAGAAATTTCTCCTTATTTCCAGGTTGAATCTCCCTCTGATGAACTTCCACTCACTGCTTCTTGTCCTGCTCTTAGGTCTATTGAAAATTTCTTTCTTCCCTGTGACAACTCTTCAAGCATTGGAAGACTGCTATATGTCCCCTCTGAGTTTTCTCTTCATTAGGTTAAACATAACTAGTTCCTTTAGCCATTCATGGTATGATTTATCCTTGAGAGCCCCTATCATCTTTCTTGCTCTTTTCTGAACTCTCTCTGGGGCCTTACCATATTTTTTGAATCATAGTGACCAGAACTGGGTGCAATGTCCCAAGTATGCTATCACCAGTGCAGTATATAAAGCATAACTATCATTTCCCATGATCTTGATGCTGTCTCTCTGTTGATGCAGCATAGAACATTTTTGGCAGCTGCAGCACACTGCTGACTCATCCTTAAGTGGTGATCTTAGTCCCTATTTTCCCCTCAAATGCACCATATTTGATACGGATGTAATTAAAATGCCTCTCATTTATATAGATTTTGTATAACAACTATATCTTGAGATTTACAGAAGTGCAAACCCCAAAAAATAATTGCATTTTGATCAATGTACTGGTGCAGATTTACTTTAAAATACTGACTGAGTTTAACAAGACATCATATTACTCCTGGCATGGTGATCATGATCACCTGGCATGGTGATCAAGCTTTATTTAAGGAAGAGTTAACTGTTATGACATGAATCATGTCATAACAGTTAACTCTTCCTTAAATAAAGCTTGCATATATTGATAGGTAGTTACTTCCGTTGCTTCTTTGTTTACTTTTGCCGATGGTTTGAAGATTCATTAAACCAAGAAATGTTTATTTCTAGCAACATCCAACAAATAAACATCTAAAATATTCTATTTCTACTGCTTTAAGAAGATATCATAGAGATACCTTCATAGAGAAAACATATGGGGTCAGAATAGAGCAATGACAGAAATGTTGGACTAAGGCTAAGAAAACTGAGATTGTGGTCCAAATTCAGCCTTTGAAACAGTGAATGCATTTGGTTCAATCATTATTTCTCAATTTAGCTTATCTCATATGATTATTATTACGATAAAATTGGAGGAAGACATATTATCAGTTCTGGAAGAAAATGTAGGATATACATCTAAGAAATAAATAGATTCCAGATTTTTTATCTATACAATACAATGCAAATTAATCACTATGGGCTTTCAAAGATTTCACCTGCTGATGCATTAGACCTGTACCAAGTAGGCTCACACTTATAATTTTTCAGCATCATTTGAAATATAAATTTGTGTGCAGAATATAGATTTTTTTTTTCAGTTCTATTTGCTGAAAAAAGGCAGTGTCTTACCTTTTCAGTAGGAAATTAGACAAAAACAAAACTCTCAGACATCTATGGCCTTTTTTAAATGATTGTGATTATATTATAATTCTTAAGGAAGAATTATTGTTATGACATGCATCAGATTCAACCATGTTCACTCTCAGTTTGCAAATGTTGAAGAGAACATTAGGGCCCCCAATTCCAAATTCAAGAAACATTAAATGGCTTTTAAGGCAAAGTATATTGCCTATCTTTGAAAGTGCACATGTCATCATTGATGCACTAAGAGAGAAGAACAATGTTATAGCAATGTTAGATTCACACCTTTGCTCATCAATCCAAAAACATAATATGAAAAGATAGTATGTTTTAAAACTATTCCTCTGATACATTTTAAAATGAGGGGCTAATGACTCATAAAAATAAATGTTATTGCTTGGTATAGTAGCTGTATTTGCTGTAAGAGTTTCTTTTAAGCATAAAAGAGTAATACACTATTTATTCTCCTGTTCACCACTGAAACATTTCATTAAACTAGCTGAAGTTCTTTGAACTAATTTTAAATGAGTATTTTTATCCTACTAAAGTTCATTAAATCTCTTAATGCATCAATAGCAAGTATGATAAGTCAGTCCCAAAATTAATGCAAAAAGCTTTAAATTGTTCATCCTCTTAAAAATGGTTTAAATTGTGCTTATGCACAATAATGGTATCTGCGATGTATTCTCATTCAAATAAGTGATTTATAAAACTCCAGTACAGAGAGCTTTCATTTATTAGAGCTACTTTGGAAATAGAGAAGCATTTGCATTTCACTGATGTTTGCCATTTTCCTTTCTTTGGCTTTTATGATTTAAAATAATAAATATTCTACATGTAAACTGTACATA
>JAPKID020001966.1:0-13963 GCA_026931265.2 Tropidonophis doriae | reverse complement strand
TTTCTTTCTTTCTTTCTTTCTTTCTTTCTTTCTCTTTCTTTCTTTCTTTCTTTCTATCCTTACAATTTTTTGAAATTACAAAAGAACAATAGGTGCTTTTTTTTTAAATTTAATCCCCCGGCTTTGATTTCAATTTGGGCATTTCCAAACACTTCTTTAAAAAAGTCTTTACATGCATGCATTGATCATTGTTACCATTATGGAAGCCATTTGGTTTTAGACATACAACAAGATCCCAGAATATATGCATACCTTTTGATCCTATATCCATTGTAATTTTAGTACAATGACAATAAAGATTATTATTATTATTATTATATTCAGCAAATCAATGGGGCCTTTTTCCTTCTCCCAAACTACGTGTTCAGCCTCAAAGTGCTCTCTTGAAATGATAGGTTTTTTTTTTAATCCACTATTGGGTGTAATGGGGATATTCTTTTGAGCTTCTTACACATTGGAGCCTCCCCTCAACTTCCAGAAGTGTGGATTGATAGTTCCCTGACCATGGTGACCGCAGATGATGAGAGCTGTAGTTTAGTCAGGATTCCACCAGGTTGGGGAAGCCTACAATTAGTAGTATACTTCCTAAGGAATAAATGCTCACGCTAGGAATCATCCTAAGCAAGGATCAACTCAGCCTTCACCGTGCTCTGACAAGCAAAGTGAATCATGTGTGGCTAAAGCTGAGCATTAATGACTTCATTTGTAATCCATCCTTCAGTGGAAATTTCAGTCAAAGCTTGTACAGTTCTTTGATGAGAATTCCCAAGCTGTATCTCAGATTGAGTTTACTTTCCTTGTGAATATACTCAGAGTTGGCTTGAAAAGCCTTTTTCTCTTTTTGGTGAGCCTTACCTATCAAGATGACATGGAAATTAGATAAGCCCAAAGTAAGAATATGTATGCAGTCAATTATTCTGATGTACTAACCACTTCATTTTTAATTTTTGTACATATTTCTTTCTCTTTCTTTCTTTCTTTCTTTCTTTCTTTCTTTCTTTCTTTCTTTCTTTCTTTCTTTTTCTTTCCTTCTTTCCTTCCTTCCTTCCTTCCTTCCTTCTTTCCTTCCTTTCTTTTTTCTTAATTCCTGATCAAATCCTGGGTGATTTTGTGTTTTTTAAAAAATTCTTTTCCATTTCTGCTTTTTTTTTTAATTTAAAGAAAGCTGCAGTCATGATCATTGGCTCTGTCTGTTATTGGGGGAAGATGGGGATGGTGCATGAAGGAAGGGGGTCACTAAATGTGTCGTCTTGACTAGATTTATTAACCTAATGTAAGAAATCTGAAATCACAATTGCAATGAGCCTCTTTGAACAAGAGACAAGCTGTCAAGTTAGATCTAGGAATTCAACCAATTAATTACAAGGTAGTACAACTAAAAAGCCAGGCTTGATTCAACCCAAACCATGTCTTTCTTTTCTCCCTCTCTCCCCTCTCTTTCTCTCTGTTTAGTTTGTTCTAAAAGCACTTTTTTCCCCCTACTACATTGGTTTGGAATTTTTCCCCAAGATTGGGGATGGAGGCATATACTTATACTTTTCTTTTCCACAGGTTTCCATGGTTTTTGGATGTGGTTTTTCACTGATGGTTTCCTTCTCTGTTTCTGACATCTTCTCCCACAACCCCAGAACACAGTTGCCCCCATCCCGAATTAGAAGGCTGAGCCGGCACTACTCCATCCATGAGGGATCGGAACCGGTTAACACTTTGTGCTGCCCCTCCCTCTTCAGCGCTTCATTCTTTAATGGTGTGTTTCTCCTCCCTGTGCCAGGAGTCATCCATCCCACCCCACCAATCCAGATGGGAAACTGGGCTGAGCTGAACCTGTGAAGGTCCAGGAAGCTGCTCCGGGGCCAGGTTGCCAAGCAGGTGTTCAGAGCAGGGAGGCAAGATTAGAACCCTGAAATTCTTTGCATCTTGCCCACCTCTTCCCTGCCCCCATCCTATCCCATCTCAGGTTCCTTAGCTTCAAAAAGGGGGACAAGAAACTGACAATGGCAGAGATGTTCAAGTAAAACAAACCATCGTTGAGATCAAATTATATTGCAGCTGACATCTCCAGACTGATGGGTGAAAATAAAAAACGGAGGCAGCACATTCACTTGCAGGTAGTCCTCAACCTACAACCACAATTGAACTCAAAATTTCCGTTCCTAAGCAAAACAGTTGTTACGTGTGCTGCATATCCCATTTTATACCTTTTTTGTCATGGTTAAGAAAATCACTGCAGCTTTTAAGTTAGTAACACGGTTGTTAAATGAATCTGCTTTCCCCATTGACTATGCTTGTCAGAAAGTCGCAAAGTGTGATCACAAGATCCCAAGACATTGCAGCTGTCATAAATACATGCCAGTTGCCAAGCATCCAAATTTTGATCCCATGATCTTGGGGATGCTGCAACAGACATACGTGTGAAAAACGGTCATAAGTCATTTATACCATGCCGTTGTGACTGCCGTTCACTAAATAAATGATGATAAGTTGAGGACCATCTGTAGGCATGTAGATATTTTTACATTAAGAACAATATAGTTGGATGTGTTTGAGTGTGTGTTTGTCTGAATGTTTTGCATATATGTAAAAATACACATGTGCAAACAAATATCTTACACAAATGCACAATAAACACAAACCATAAGCTTCATTAAATTGGAAGTATACTTTTAAATATGGTCCAGCTGTTCTTACAAGCATCAATAGATATAAGGATGTGCATCCATCTCCATGAGTGCTCTAAAGAAAAACATAAAACTATAAATCATGACATTCATAGTAGTTCCTGATCTTGAGACTTTTCTTTTTCTTCAAGTTTGTAGTGTCCTTACTTGGGCTTAGCTGCATGTTTTGAAGAAGCAGGATCAGAGAATGGCTCCAGGCAATCTGCCCACTTCCAACCCTATAATTGACAGTCTTATTTGAAAGAAAGGAAAAACACAATGTGCAATGCATGGCAGAATAGTGACACAATATTTAAATAGTAACATGTAGGCCAGCCAACCATTCCTAGGGCCTTCTTGATTCAGAACAACGACAAATGAAGTTCAACACATCTGGATACTGTTGAATTGGATAAGGCTGGTTAGGGATTGCTAGGCTAAAGACAACTTTCCTTTGAATGTATCACTTAGGAGACTCTACAGACAAGAATACTCATAAAGTTCCATTAATAAGTACCGAGAGGATTTCAAGTGCTGGAATAGTCAATAGACATGGCATTTGGGGCTCACAGGTTCAGACTCTGACTTTTCACCTATGACTTCTTTTTCAATTATGAACTATTTCCCTGACACATGACCATCATTTTGCAGGGAAAGTTGGTTGGATTTGGGCATGATATAACATGGGTCCCTGGCCACACAAGAGTGCTTTTACCTTCTGGAGATGACGGTGGGAGAGGAGATTTTCCAGCTTGAGAAATCCAACATGACCCTTCCCAATAATAAGCAGAGAAACAATTTCCTTATCAAAAGGGAAAAGTTCATAGTAAATATTGGAGGAAATTATCATGATCAGTGAGTGATAACTTTAACAAGACATACACCTTGCTATGGAATATTCTCTGGCTAACATTCATTTCTAGACTTATTTTACAACAGGAGCAATGTAGGCAGTTATTTCTTACATTATGCTCCAGGGTTTTGGTGGTTTATTTATTTATTTTTTTCTGACATGAATGCCCAAAAAAATCAATAACATTTCTGGGAGTAAAAGTGATCTTCATTTGAAACATATAAAAAGTGTTTTGCGGAATACAGGTGTCACCAATATGAAAGTAAAAATTGTGTTCAGCCAAACTGATGCAACACTGACATGGTCCTGAGAATTAAGTCTTGAAAGCCATGTCAGTAAAAGCAAAACCTCTGATACTGTCCTAATTTACACTTTATGAGTCTTGAATAAGTTTGCTCTTGACTTTAGAGCAGTGCTTCTCAACCCTGGCAACTTGAAGATGGGAATTCTGGGAGTTGAAGTCCGGACATCTTCAAGTTGCCAAGGTTGAGAAACACTGCTTTAGAGGGACTCACTATGACAAAGTTTGCAAATCATGGATTAGACAGAGATAGCTAATACAAGGAACATGAAGTGCTATAGAATCCAACTGCTTCCCATTAAGCGGTTCTTGTCTGGTGATTCACAACGGAAAACACTACACGGATCTTTAATAGACCTTGTCATTAACATCTAGGCTAGTTGGCTTCTCTCCTCCTTGACTCATTGCCATACAGTGGTAAACCCATTTGTCACTTTGCATTTCCACTGCGCTATAGATCAAATAATAGTTCTGTCGTTGTAAGCGAGAAGACTAGGTGATCTTCAAACACCTGGTAGACAATAACTGAGACAAAGTAAGTTCTCTTTCTTCCTAATTAAAAGTGAATAGGCAAATTGTAGGTGGTCTTCCTTGGCCTGTTATATCAACGCAATCTTTGCACAAGAGCACTTAAAAAGTTAAAATGTATACACTGTGGATCTCTAGCTGGCACATTATAGCTCTAACATGAAACATAACTTTCAAATAACCATTATCTCTCTCAGCCTGGTTCCTTAAGAACTATTTTCAGTTCTCAAGGAAAGAATGATGTTTACTGGTTAAGTTTATAGTAGCCAGCATCCTTATTTTTGACAGGATGAACAACATGGGGGCCATATATGGCTACTCCAACCTCATTTTTCCTTCCCTTAGAGCTCCCAAGGTCATAACACTGAATTTCATCAGCATTTTTTTTTGCAGTAGGGGATGGGGCAAAATAGATACATTGACCCTCCAGCAGAAAAAATAACACATTTATTGGGCATTAAAAGACATTGTCAACTCTAATAAAGCCTGCTTCTTTCATTCTTCAAAATCAGGCTGAACGTTTCTGGCACCATCACAGTGTTATTGGTCATAGTCCTTGCAGCCTTCGTAGACAAAATAATACGAATAAAAATATGGTCCCTACATCAGAAAAGCCCTGGCTCAGCCCTCTTCCAGCACTCATTATTACTCCCTGTGAATACCTCCTTTCCATTCCCTGTATTAGTTCTCCAAATGAGCTCAGGAGGCAGAATATTTATTAATCAGAATTATTTATTATTACTAAGTAGGATGCAGCACAACATCACCATGGAGACCCAAATGCCGTGAATAAGAGTGAACTCACCAGGTTGCTGACTCAGCCCTGCTTGCTCCCTCTGGAGTTATCCAGCGATTGTGGCCATTGAAAACAATAGTCCATCACCCTCTTAAACTCATAAAAATCCCATTGGTTTTGAGGAAAATTAAACTTTTCAGACTATGGCACAGGGTATGCTCAGAATCCCAATCTAATCTCCTTTATGCAAAAATGGATATGAAATGCATTTCTGTCCATTTGCACTGAAGCTCTGCCTGAGTCTGGAAAACCGGGGGAGGGGTATTTGTAAATATTTATGAGAGCTGGCATTGACAAAAATGTTATTTTCCTCCATGACTGATGCCAGTCTCCTTCCTGGATTATTTGCCAATCATGTCTAAGGCTGTTGGTATCTCTCATCTACTTCCAAGTGTGTGGTGCTTTGGTTTGATGTGGAATCTAAGTTATGCCCAACTCCAATAAGACTTGCTACATCTGGAGTGCCGTGGCATTTCATAGCAACTGCAGATATAATACTGGGAGAGCAGAGAATTCACTACGGTATCCACAACAACTATTGCCAGACAATTTAGGGCTGCTATAACAAAGTCCAAATGCCATTGAGACTGCAGAGCGAGAAAGAAAAAAAAAGCCTTTATCAGTGGAAATTATAAACTAGCACCCAGCAATAACTGGGTAGCTGGCACTCCAGTTTCCCCTAGCCGTGTACCAATATGTCAATACCTGTATACCAGAGCAGTATAGTCCTGGGTGTTCTTAATGGAAATATCTTACAGTCTTTAAGCCCTACAATTTGCATTTGGTTTGCCTGCTCCAGTGTCTTCTCTGTAGCTGCTTAGTAACACTGTGCTCTAATGGATAGGTGAATTCTCTGCTGCACTCCTGCTCTCCTCACTCCACTCCACCCCTCCTTCCACCACTAAATGCTTTTCTTTCCTCCCAGCCTTGCTCCAGCTAACCAGAGGCAGATACTTGCAGAATGCTGGCCTGTTTTTGTCTTCCTTTCAAACTTTTTCCTCCTGGCTTTTCCCAAGACTGCAGGGCTGCCAATTGGGGTGTGTGGGTGAAAGGGAGGGGCTTCCTTTCCCCCCTTGCCCAGCCTCCTTCCCCCCTCCCCACTGTCACTTCACTCCTCCACCTCCTGCCCTGTGCACTTGCCTCATGTCCTTTGCTGCTTCGAATCAAACCTGGCTGTTAAGTTGTTCGAATGGCACCCAGGATATGGGGAGCAGAAGCTTTGGGTAATTGCATCCTTCTGCTATGATTCTGTAAGCTCTTATTTCCAGCAGGGAGACAGTCCCTGTGCTAATCTGCAGCTCTCTGTCCCCAGGACTTAAAAGTAGTCTGTTTCAGAGGAAGAGGAAACACCCTGTCTTTTATATTCAGTGGGCTTCTAAGCAGCCAAGCTTTGGATTATTTTGTGCTTGTTTTTCTTTTCCCATTGCCCATTCAATAATGTTTAATAATGGTAGAATATTTCAGGCTGGCAGGCCCTCATTCTTTTTCCATTAGAAGGCATTTCCTCAGAACTGTTTGGAAGACAGTGATAAGATGTAGAAGAACATTTCTCAGAGGGCGTGAGATAAAAGAGTCTGAAGCAATGGAAGTTTGAAACCTGGGCTCCTAATTTCTGCTTCTAAATGCATGATTACTTTCTGTTTTAGGAACTGCACTGAGCTAACTTGCAGCTCTGATATTCTAGCTAATTACTGCAACCCCAAGGAAAAGAAAGACCACTAATAATTGCCTTTGTAGATGCAGAAATGGGTCCAGTTTCTTTCTGCCTCATTATTATTGATGGTTATGCCAACTTAAAACTGGGCTTTAGATGCGGCATGATGACGGGCGTAGATTAATCTTGGTCAATGGAATTGGTCAAGTAAATTCCTTTTATGAGTGCTATATATAATCCTTTGATCAGCGTATTTCAAGATTTAATGGAACCAATATGTTATAAATTTCCAATAAAGTAAACAAAGAGGTGTCCTTCCTCTAGAGATACTCACAGAAGATAAAGGTCCATTGGTCCTATAAACCCAACGACCCTACTCAATGCATTCCTTAGGATAGACAGTGCCGTAATTCCATACTTAATTTCAAAGATGTGATGTGGAAGCTTTAACTTCCATACCATTAGATGTATCCCCTAGGTATCTCCGGTGGAGAAGATTTGTGAGGTCTAGCTCATTGTAATTGCTTTTCCAGAGCTTTTAACTCTACTGACCTCCATAGAACGAGTAAAGCATATGGTCAGGGAATAGGGGTTGTAGTTATAAGTTCACCAGTACTCCTGTTCATAGTTCTGACTTATCCAAATGATATTACTTAGAACTTGGCAGGGAAACAATTTGACATTCCCTGCTAAATTTCAAAGTACAGCAAAGTAAGGAAGGATGGTTTGGAATCCTTATATTCCCATTTTAATTTGATCTGGACAAAGTGTTGATTTCCTCTGATGCTCCCCACCCATTCCTCCCATTATTTAACATCACTGAGCCATCTCAGCTCAATAACAGATAAAAGTGTCATGATTGCAGCTGCTCTGAAAACTCAGCGCGGATTTCACTTCTCCTGCCAACAACCTTTTACAAATTTATCCTCTCTCTCTCTTTCTTTCTCTCTCTTTCTTTTTTCTTTGTTCTGTCACATTCTTTCTGAATTTTCACCCTTCCCCTTTTACCCAAACATCCTTTCCTCCCTTACATCCCCTCCCTAGTATTCGTTTGCCCAGGGACGCTGCACAAGATCCTGGAACCTACCTCGGCCCATGAATCAGAGCACCAGTCTGGAGCTTGGTGCAAGGATCCTCTTCAAGCTGGAGATCGAATATATGTCATGCCTTGGATCCCATACAGGACAGACACCCTGACAGAGTATGCTTCATGGGAAGACTATGTAAGTGCCCGACATACCACCACATATCGCTTACCCAACAGAGTTGATGGCACCGGCTTTGTGGTGTACGATGGAGCAGTCTTCTACAATAAAGAGCGGACACGTAACATTATCAAGTATGATCTGCGAACACGGATTAAAAGTGGAGAAACAGTTATCAATACAGCCAACTATCATGACACTTCACCCTACCGCTGGGGTGGCAAGACTGACATTGACTTGGCTGTTGATGAAAACGGGCTATGGGTCATTTATGCCACTGAAAGCAACAATGGACGGTTAGTGGTAAGCCAGCTCAATCCTTATACTCTACGCTTTGAAGGCACATGGGAAACTGGCTATGACAAACGCTCAGCATCCAATGCTTTCATGGTGTGTGGAGTCCTCTATGTGGTACGGACAGTCTATGTGGATGATGACAGTGAGGCTGCAGGGAACCGTGTTGACTATGCCTTCAATACTAACATGAATCGTGAAGAACCGATCTCTCTGACCTTTCCTAATCCTTACCAGTTCATCTCTTCCATTGACTATAACCCCCGTGATAATCAGCTTTATGTGTGGAATAATTATTTTGTTCTGCGTTACTCTCTTGAGTTTGGTCCACCTGATCCTAGCACTGGTGAGCTATCATCCTAAGATAAAAGTTTGGGTGGGGAAGAAAAAGGAGCGATCAATGTTTGGCAATTATGAAGGCTGGATTTTTGTTCCAATTTTTACAGTATGGATAAAAAATATTTGGGGATAAAAATAATGAGTCAACTTGTGGAGATGTGACTTCCTTAATTATACAATTTGGCACATAAACCGTATAAAATTAACTTAGATTCTTTAATACATATTTTATACCAACTTTCTTTAAATCAGTGCCCTCCAGCTGGGTTGAGCCACTAGAATTACTATGTGCATTTTGGCTGAAAATTTAGGGATTTGTTGGCTAACACATCTGGAGAGCATCAGGTTACATAAGACTTTTTACACTAAATCTCATATATCACCAGTCCCCTGTTGCATATGAATTAGGATTGTTATTTTTTGACTTGAGCTAAATAGCTTTTGACAGCTATCTCTTGACTTGAGCTAAATTAGATAAAGCAAACATATATTTTTCATATCCAACAAGTGTTTTTCAGGCAATTCAGCTCCTGCTATTTGATGTGAAGGACAATAATCAGATTTCAAGAAATTTTCGAGCATGTATAGGCAGTATCACCTTAAAAAGAAAGGCTTAAATTTTTGCACTGACATCTAAAATATCTTTAATTTTGCTACTTGCTGCAAGCAGTTCTTCAGGTTCCAGTCAAATTGTAAGTATTGGAAAGTTTATTCACCTCAATTCAAACTCGCTGTGACCTCAACAGAGTCAGCATGTGCCTGAAGTTCTGACAGTTAACATCACATGGAGTTTAAATTGAGAGATGGATTGTCTGATGTTCAGTATTTGGCAGAAGCCTAGAGGCTACAAAAAATAATTCCTTAAAGCTGGGCAGAAGGAGAAAAAATCAGTCTACTTTTGAATAAAAGAGGTTCAAGATTAGTCATGCTCTGATATAGGGCCAGATTAAGATCTGTTTATCCCAATATATCACTAATTTGTGTTTTCATACATTCTCCATTCATCCCAGTGGCACAGCTTCTCTTTGAATGGCATTTGAAACTGAGCATTTGCACAGTTAATATCCCCATGCTGTGGCTGGATGAATGGGATTTAGCCCGAGTGAGAATAACAGATCAGTTGTATCTGTAGGAGTCACACACATATTTTTAGAAGGAATGGGACAGAATGAAGGTTACCTTTGCTTAAGTTAACACTAAATGCTACAGTTTTCTATATTTTAAAATTAAAAATGATTTCAGTGTGAAAACATGGCTTGTATTTCATATTCCTAAGAAAGGCCTGACATAAGATGTCATAAATAGTATGTGGGCTAAGGGGATACGAGGAAGATGATTAAGATTAATTATCTTAGATATATTGAAATAAAAAAGTAATATAACTTGGAAATTTGATGAATTTTTGCAATTTATATAATCTACACAAGGAAGATCCAGACACACTAATATATAAAGGAATATACTGTATATCAAGCCTCATGGAATATTTATTCAGCAGTAAAACAAGGGTCAAAAAATTTGGGCTGGAATCAATAGAGAGGAGGAAAGAATACATATAATTATTTTGGTATCATTAGCTCCTTTTCAGAATATTCTGCATTTGAACATTTAGTAATCACCATCTCCCCTTTTTTAAAAAAAAATATTTTTGCAACCATGGCAACTAGAATTTGTGATACTAAAGAAAATCTGGGACTCTTTATAACCTGGAGAATAGCATCTTTTGTTACAAATGTGATCGTGATTAAATGATGATTCCATGCAATGAGATTTTTCTGGCTAGAATAAATTATACTCTAGTGAGAACTCAGCAAGGGAACATATGTTTTACATGTACAAAGTTTTAAGGACAGCCCCTGATATTTTCAAGGTAAAGGATCTGAAATAGCAATACGGGGCAAGAAAAGACTCCCTGTAGGTTTTAGGGATCCCCTGTAAATCAAGAGGTACCATAAGATTGGATCGATGCAAAGCATCATCAAGGAAAGTGAAATTGTAACAGCATAGGCATTTTTAAAAATTAAAATTTTATAACTGAAGACCTGAAAGGGAAGAGAGGAATATTTTGTTCGTGGGGAGGATGGCTTGCCCTCAACTGTCTTTCTGCCCACAGGCCCAGTCACCTCAACACCACTCAGCACGACAACCACTATTCGTCCCACCACTGTCACCAGCACAATATCGCCTGCTGTTACCACCACTCGGCAGCCACCCCTTACAACCCACCCTATAGGTGCCATAAATCAGAAGGGTACAGAACTTCACACAGTCACTGCCATAATGCCCAGTACCCGTCGTACACCAGCAAACAACCAGCACAACTTTCCAGAGCTCTTCTGTGAAGCAAAGGAGGTGAGGCGTGTCCAGTGGCCAGCCACGCAACAAGGCATGCTGGTGGAAAGGCCTTGCCCTAAAGGCACGAGAGGTAAAAATAAGCAGCTTCGCCAGGGGTAGCCTTAGGCAAAATGTTCGGGTCTTTATTGCAGAGGTAATGCCTTGGGATGCTTACCAGATCCAAATGAAAGAAGCCGGGGGTCAGGCAGTGTGTGGCAGTTCTTCCATTAGCCCTACAAGTTGTAGTGCTATCCTGGAGGTAGCAATTACCTGTATTGGAATGAAATCTGCTGGCCTTATTCCTGTTTCTCGACATGTCTTTTTATGGCAACTATCTGATTTCAATCTTCCAGCTCTAGACAAACTTAATGCTTTAACAGTGGGTTGCTTTGTAGTGGGAATGAGAGGCTGAAGCACAACTGATACTGATTAACAAGTCTTTCTTGCTGTCCTACCCACAGGTATTGCTTCTTTCCAATGCCTTGCTACTCTTGGTATTTGGAACCCACGCGGGCCTGATCTCAGCAACTGCACAAGTCCCTGGGTCAACCAGGTGGCCCAAAAGGTATCATTTTCTTCCCAGAAGTTCCCACCCTCTAGTTATTCATCAGACAGTTCATCTTCACAATGGGTATCAGGCTTCTTCACGCCTGCATAACTCTTCTGCTGGATTTAGGTAGTCTATGTTTCTTTCCTCTTGACAGATCAAGAGTGGAGAGAACGCAGCCAATATTGCTACCGAGCTTGCCCGACATACGCGTGGTGCCATCTACGCTGGAGATGTTAGTTCCTCTGTCAAATTAATGGAGCAGCTCTTAGATATCTTGGATGCTCAACTACAGGCTCTGCGTCCAATAGAAAGGGAGTCAGCTGGCAAAAACTACAACAAGGTGCATGGTGATATGTTAACTGGGAGACTGTTCTGAGTAGGTTGTGTGTCCTAACCCTATATTTCACTTTCCTGGACTGCTGAAACAGAATAGTCATTGAAACAAATCATTTGGCACAAACCTTTTAGCAGCCTAAAAATTCAGTGGTTGGAAAAATATATGTTAAACATCTACATGTTTTTTTTCCTTTTTGCCTTACAATAAACAACAATAAATTTTTCATCCTCCTGATTATTAACCTTGATATGAGAATAGTTATGAAGAAATACCTTTAACTTTTCTGGCTAATTTTGTGGTACAGTCTACCAGATGCTGTTGCTACATAGAGACTGGTCATGTTTATTGGTTTTCCTATAGGATTCTATTTTAGCTCTGGTGATAACAATGCAGAATGTTTAAATGCTGATCGATCATGCGAATGCATTCAAAGAATAGATAATGTGTTATTGAGTTAATCCTATCTAAGTGTCTAGGATTACAACCTGACAATTCTGGTGAGAATTTTGAATTCGGACCTAAAAGCATGAATCAAAAATTTAAGAATTTGATCAAATGTACAGTGTAAGGAAATAAAAAAGGTAAACAGTGGATACAATTGTCAAATATAACCTGTCTCTTTGAATAACATACAACCAGTAAATTAAAATTCACATTTTCATTTAGGATATTTCTTTTTTTATTCTGCCTATCTGGTGACTTTATGTCCAGAATAAATTCAAATTTATTAGATTTATACCCCGCTCCCATCTCCCCAAAGGGACTTGGGGCGGCATACAGGGAAAAATATAAAACACAAATACATTAAACAGACCCTTTAAAAATTCACTTAAACAATGACAACCCCTGTACTAAAACCCTTAATTAAAAAATATCCCCAATTAAAATTTAAAAACTAAGGGACTGGGGCGAGGTGAGATCAGGCCAGGCCGGCCTGAATGAAAAGATGGGTTTTTAACCTCTGGCGGAACAGGCGAAGGTCGGTGGTAGTGCGTATATCATTGTCATAAACAATGTTAAGGAAAGCCATAGATAAAACGTACCATGTTTCCTTGAAAATTATTATCCCTCTCTGGATATTATCCCTCTCTGGATAATAAGCCCAATTGGGCTTTTGAGTGCATGTGCTCAAATAAGCCCTTCCCCCTAAACAAGCCCTCCCCGAAAATATTGCAACACAGCAGCAGCCACGATGTGGCTCACCACCTCCTGCACCTCAAAAATAATAAGACCTCCTGAAAATAAGGCCAAGCATTTGTTTTGGGGGTCATTTTTGGGGAAACACAGTATTGTTGTAGACTAGAGTCAGGCCTTTGGGGAATTCTAATTATTTTCTCCTTGTTTTGATATATGGACCATCATTGACTCTGGGCTTGTATGCTGTACTCTGCAGATGCATAAGAGAGAAAGGACCTGCAAAGACTATATCAAGGTGAGGACATCAATGTTCTAAATTCAGGTAGGAATAGCTGTGGGCAAGAAGTAACCTGTCAAACATCTGTGGGTCTCAGGGAGATACTGACATTTCTCTGAGACCTGTATGTTTCGATCTCAAAGAAATTGTTTCCTTTAGAAGCACCCTAAATTTAGAGCAGCACTAAAAAGTTGTTTGTTTATGTTTATTAAAATATTGTTATCCCATACCTAATATAGTCATATTATATTGTATAACTTTCTAGTATTATATATGAAATTGTTCAGCAACCTGTGGAAATTATGAGGGAATGGACAAGACAATCTTTTGGGGATGGACATGCTTTGCTACCAAAATATTTTTTTCTTTGGTCTTGTCCAATGTTATCTGAAATACAGGTGGAACACAAGGAAAGTCATTTCTATAACAATGGTCCTTATTTAAATTCTTCTGGATATACAACTAATATGGATCTCCACAAAACATCCCACATGAGATAGCCATTTGTAAAAATCTTAACCCTGGAAACAATACATAGAAAACGTCCATCAAATCTATATCATTTTAATTTTATGTAGGGAGCTATTTTTAGTTGTCCAGAACACAAATAACCATGCAAGTAATCTCTCAATTACTACTACTAGTAGTAGTACCGTATATTCCGGCGTATAAGACGACTTTTGAAACCCCAAAAAGTCAAC
>JAPKID020001965.1:0-13964 GCA_026931265.2 Tropidonophis doriae | reverse complement strand
CCTAAAAGTCGAATTAAAAATTTAGTTAAAAACCCCCTCAGTCTGCGCTTCGCCCACCTCTCAGGATCTATTAGTCCGTCATCAAGGTGGGCCCTCGATAGATTAGGGGGCCACGCCTGCGAGAGGGGAACCTCCCGCAGGCAAAGGAGATCGTGTCTTGAATACGTTGAAAATCCAGACAATCCAGGGGCCATAAGGCCAGAGTGGCAATTTCAACAGCAAGCCAGAAAAGTCCGAAGCTAATCACATACAGAGCGCCAGAAATATTAAAGTGCAGCTAGTTCCTAATAGCCCGGAGGCAGATTCGTTTCAGTTTGAATCAATTGTCCATAAGCCTAGCCAGAATGTCCGGGTCGTATCGATGGTCAAATAACAGTTAGATAGTCAATAAACAGACCCTTGGCCGGCTGATAGGGGCTGATATAAGATGGGAACAGATCAGCCTTCTCCACTCCGGTGCACCAGCTCTGCAAGGTCTTCCTGGGAACCTCCATATGTCCTTGTTCCCTGCACCAAAACCCAGATGAAATTGGTCCCATACAAATCCCCATTTTCAAAACCACCCTTTCTTACTCCATTCTTTCTTACTCCATTCTTTCACCATAACAAGGAGTGGTGGAGAATTAACCATAATAACATTCCTTTCTCTGGGAGTCAAGGGCATTCAACCTGCATCTGGATGGCGGCGACTGGGGATTGTCTCCAGTTGGGACAGTGAATTGATTGGACCATGTGATGGACTTGTGGGACTTTATTTGGGTGGGGGAAACCTGGAACTCTCAGATCTGGGTTTTCCCAGATGTGCCATATGACTTCTCTAATAAAATGGAACTTTAGGAACTTCAAGCCTTGGAGTCTTCTTTCAATGGGAGTGTTACTTGGAACCCTGACAAGTATCTGGCCCAAATTTTCAAGAATGATTTGAATCTTGTGCTTCTCTTTTAATTCTAGATACTGTATATTTTAATAATCACTCACTCCTTCTTTCTCCTATTCTATTTTTATTTATTTCCTTACGTTTGAGAATTTGGATTGAGCCATGGACTAGGCTAAAACTGGACATATTATAAAGTCATGATTGGTTTATTGGGGATAATATTATTAAGATATTATTAAGATGACAAGAGGCTTCTGCACAGAAGTTCAGCTTCACTGTAATTTTGATTTGATCTGCCTGAACTGCAAAGAATAAATGTTTTTCCTCTCATCTTAAACTGTGGTTCCAGAAGCAGTTGTTAAAATATTGCTCTTTGGAGAATTTATGTACAAACACTGAGTTTACAACATACCTATGATACACATGGGAAGTAAACAACATTTCCAATTTGAACTTGCTTAGAAACAACTTTTATGTTAAAAGTTGGGAGAAGAAAAAGAAGCCTACCTCTTTGGATGAATATCCTGGAACCAATCTTGCCACATTTTCCCAATTGATAGGTTGAGGAACCCCAATTAAAGAACAAAGAATCATATCCAAAACCATTTGATTATTGTCGTGTGGGACATTATTATTGTCTATATATCCGCGGTTCATTTTTTGGCACTGGAAAAGATATGAAAATTTAAAAATTCTCACACTGTTCAAAGAATTTTGGTTTGCTAAATTATATAGTAGCTATTATGTAACTTGTAAAAAGAGTGCAGCTTTCTTTCAATAAAAATGCACCCAGCATCTGACAGCATTGGAGAAAATTCAGCCACATATAGGAAATGTCCTAGTATTAATATTTACCTGAAAAAAACTGGGGATACGATTAACTAAGCAACTGGCAGTCAAACTACTCAAGAGCAGTGCAGAACAAAACAATTAACAAATTGATTAAAGAAGGAATGTGAGGGAATGAAGTTGGGATTCATACTTGTTTTATAATTAGCTGCAGTCATAGAGACAAACTTTCCCCCTCACTTCCTTCATGCATTCAGACATTTGCTCATACATTTACTCAAAGGCATCCAAGCCAGAAATGTGATAACTGAACCACACTTTGGCATTTTCAAGGATGTGCGGAAGTACAGAAGCAGCCTAACCCTATCCAGACAGCTATTACAAGCAGACAAGAGGACTATCATTCAATTGCTAGGATCACAAGCAACCATCATACATCCAGATAGCAGTCTTGCCTGGAACTAAAGAGTTCTACTGTGGGCTCGGCAGCAACTAGAAAAGGACCAACCATACTGAACACTTCATCTCAATGAGTGCACAGACTTTTGGAAAAAGGCATAGGTTTTATGTTACTTTAAAGACTACAAGATGTTTTATGAAATGAACATTATAAGAATAAATATTAAAGGACTGAGAATTAAAGACATCTTTAAGGACAAATCACCTTGCAAAGTTCACTTTGAAAGCGGGAGTTGACTCAAAATAATAGCCTGTTCTTGGGAAGGGCAATTAAGTAAGATTTGCTACACTATGGTGTATCTTTGGAGAGCAGAGAACCCTTACAAGGGGGACCAAAAATAAAAAGCTAGTACCATAGTACAAAATATTGTCACTAACTGTAAACATCTCTACCCATCCAGACCCATTATTTGACTAAAATAAAAAAAACTAAGCAATTGGAGATTATGTGCCAAATAATTATTTAGAGTACAGGTTTTCTTTTCTGTGTGCATTTTAAGGGCAGGAATTCCTCTCAATCTAATTTTTGTCCTGTACTTTTCTGAATATAGTCTCTCTCAAACAATTTAAGCCTTATTTGAACATGGAAATGATAAAAAACAACAACTTGTAGTCCTGTAAAATGTTTATTTTTAAAAAAAATTAGGTTAGTGATATTAAATATAAATGCAGAAAGCACTATATGCTTGAAACAAAAAGTCTTTCTCAGTACAAAAGCTGAAAAAATGAAGCATCCCATAGTATATATCACTATTTAGCTAGTTTCCTTGACTTACCTTCAGTTCCTGCAGTAACTACTTAGCTATAAGAAGCATCTTTCCAATGCCTAGTATGTCTTTAAGTTCTCATCCTTCATTTATTTCCTGACAGCCCTAACCCCCAATTGCATAAACAGATGCAAAAAATGAAATATTAGGAAGGACACAGCTATTATCAATTACCTGAAGGACGTTTCAAAAGAGTCAGTATTGCTTGCAAACCAATAGGTAAATTCCTGTAAATTCAAGATATAGAGAAAGCACTGTAGAAACCTAAGCAACAATAGTACCATAAGAGAGAAGTAAATTATAACTTGAGTGGAGGCAGAACTTCAGTGTCAACTTTATCATACATTTATAGAAAACAAGTCACTCGATTCAATTCTAAATTTAGAGAATGCAGCATCCTAAACTGAACTTGATCCATCCTTCCTATCAGTCAGAATTTTTTGTTGTTGTCCTCTGAATCTTCCTTCATCTCTTCATCCTCCCCACCCCCTTTCATGCAATGGAAGGCAAGAAAGCCTGAATCATTCCAACCCACTGAGCAGCAGCTACCACTTCATCCACACAAAATGGAGAGAACATTTCAATCTATACACTTCTCAGGATATCAAACACACAAGTGCAAATATGTAACCCTCTCTCCTCAAATCCTGAGACTTCTCCCATTTTGTTTCAGTAAGAAGTTATATTTTTATTCCAAGGTACATATAATCATTTGAGGCAATACAAATATTGCTCAAACATTTTCATTTGTTCAGCTTTCAACCCTCAGGTTTGTAAATAATAAGGCAGCAAAGCTAAGTACCCATGGTAATAGCTTTGGATTCAATCCCAAAACATCTTGGGCAGCCTTAAACACTACTAGCACTGACAAAACTACCATCAGTCAATTGCAAAAGGCAACTGTACTTGTAAATGTACCTCTAACACTATCAAACAACATCTACCTATCCCAGGATAAAAATGCCAAGTCTGTCTAAATATCTGGGTGGCTATGCATCAACTGTAATATATGCATGCATACATACATACATACATACATACATACATACATACATACATACAGTATATATTTTAAAATCCCTATAGGAATTCATTTACTGAATTCTAACAATAGCTTCATAACATCTCTTCTTTTAGGAATTTTACTATTAAAAAACATTGGAAATCAAGAGACTCACAGTATTTTTTAAAAAGTGAACCTTTTTAGATACACCACTATCTAAGATACCATGTAATCAAATGCATCATGAATTAGGGAAGCTGCTGCTCCATCCGAGTCACTTATACTAAATTGGAAGGCAGCGGAATTGTGCTCTTTTTATAGTACTCACTCACTCACTCACTCACTCACTCACTCACTCACTCACTCACCCGCGCTCTCGCCCATCCACCTGCTCTCCCAGCCAGCCTCCTTAGCCCTTTGACAGTCCGCTCAGTCTCTTAATACCGCCCTTTTCTGATTAAGAGAGAGAAAGAGGGCGACAGAGAGAGCTATTCAGGGAAAGAGAAATATTCAGTCATTCATACCCTAAGTAGCCAATCCACGCGCCTCCTCTCGCTATACCTCGCCTTCCCGGGTTCCCAACGAGCCTATAGCTAACCAGGAGAACTAGCGCACGCGCGCCTCCTCCTTTTCGGTTTTGTCGCAGTGCAGCGGCCTTCTCTGTTCCAGCCTCTTCTCGCACGCTTCCTTCCGCCCTACCCTTCCGCGTCTAGTCGCCTAGCAACAAGCGACAGTGCCCTGTAATTGCAGCCCTGGTCGTTTTTTTCAGTCAGGGCGCTCCCTGGTTGAATGGAAATGGAAAAGTGGAATAGGAAGGAGGGATTGATTGCGAAGGAGAAAACAATTTAGAAAAGGGAGTAGAACATAGAGGTAGACTCCGATGCGCCCCATGCCATGTTTTCTGTATGTCACTTGCTGTGCTAATGTAACTCAGGCCAGCCTTCATTAAACATATTGCTATCAAGATGCAACATGGATGTGGGTTTGCAGCTAGAATTTAACCGAGATTACCTCGGTCTTTTTAATGGGTGGTTAAAATTTACCTTGCAAGTCAATGTTTATTTTCTTCAGTTAGAAATCTTATCGAGCTAACTATGTGGCAGCTAAGAGCAAACAGATGTCTGAAAGCATATAATCATAATTAGAAAATATATTGACCCTGTATATGCTATCACCACCCAAAGTCTTTAAAATTTCTCTTGACTGAACATTTTCCACCTGACCAACCTGCTTTTATATGACAAGTTTGAGATTATGACTATTGAGACTTTAGTGGCAGATTTGCCAAAATTCACCTGAAATTAATTTGGCTTGAGTGAGCCATAGTTCTGATTATGAAACTTTTGAAGGGAAATGCATTCTGCATATGCTCCAATGTTTCTTGTTCCAAGTAGCAAAATGGGTTAACAAGCAGGGATGCACCAGTTAAATTCCAGATGAATGGATAGTACTGTCAATAAGATAGATGATCCTCTTTCAAAAGTGGAGAGCAGATCTTCATCTTACATTAAAACTATTGTGTGTGCAGGGCAGTTTTTTTGCAATTACCTTGTTTTATACTAACTACTGAGAAATATAAACCTTTTTCTTATCCCTATAACTTCATGCTTGCTTCTGCTTTGGGATCACTTTACAATGTGAAGTAGCTGAGAATTTCTCTAATTAGCTTTTTTTATCACAATTCTAGTGGGCTTTTATATTAAGAGAAACAATTTTTGAATATGAAATAATAATACACGCAAAATTAAAAACGGATAAAATTCAGGCAGGCCATTAGTATTCCTGAACTATTTTTCAAACAGTTTACCTGGAGCAGTTTTTGCAGGCATGGCTGCAAAATGCGGGATCCAGCTTACAAATCTTAGTCAATTAACGGAAATCAGTTCCAGTCAGCTGGAGGGGAATCCATGACAAAAACAAAATTGTGAGGAATACGTGCCAACCTGTCATTTTCTCAAAATGAAATTCATCTCATTTCAATTAGAATAAAGCACAGAACAAACGTATTGAAATGTTCTAACTTTGGTATTGAATGGGAGATAATCTTACCTGATATAATTGTGTCTGAAAAGTTTTATACACACAAATCAGATTATACAAGCAAAACTCTTTTAAGCAGTATTGGGCTGAAGAGTTTAATGATTAGTCTGGACAACAGATTTCCTGTTATTTCACCAGCAACCCGGGACTGACATCTTCAGATAGCAGAACACCTTGCCTAAAGGTTGTCACTAAACCCTGAAACCCAACTCTGCCCAATAGATGACTGTCAGTGAAAGTCTACACCAGTATATAGAATTGTGCTTATTTATTTACAGTGAGAAGCCCAAGAAACAAATACATGCACAAATAATATTCTATATCAGCTCATTTTTTATGATAAGTAATCAGTTTCCAAAGTTCTCAAGCTATTTTTAGTGAGAAATATGTTCATGTGAATACACAAGTGCATTAGTAAATCTCCCCTGAAATAAACCATTCTGCAATGGCAGATAAACAAGGGGGTGGTGGAATCTTACTAATATGTTTGTAAGCCTTTTACAGAGTAATATCCATACTCATATCCACAGTACTGACTGTATATATTAAATATGTAACTTTTATTTCAGTTCCACATACTGTAAAGTTCTTTCTCAAATAAAATATTTTGCAACTATCAGCATGAATTTAAATTCACGGTGGCTCAGTAGCTAAGATGCTGAGCTTGTCAATCAGAACGATCAGCAGTTCAGTGGTTCGAATCTCTGATGTGAGAGCCTGTTACTTGTCCCAGCTACTGCCAACCTAGTAGTTCGAAAGCATGTAAAAATGCAAGTAGAAAAATAGGGACCACTTGGTGGGATTCTTTATTAATATACTGTCTTTATATGTCATCCCAATTGCAAGTAACTTTGACTAGCTTACCCGCCAAAACACAATAATTGGATTAAAATATAATTAAAAAATTAACAATATACTCCCAAGGTAAGTCAAAACAGCAATCAATGATAGCTCCAAAATGGATCAGAATTTATATTATTCCCCAAGCTTATCTTGTAAAGCCAGGTCTTACTGGTCTTTTAAATTTTTAGCAAATTAGGGGTACTTTAATCTCTGGGATCATTCTATTGCAAAGGAGGAAAAAACTGAGACAGCCTGCCACTATGGACTTAATGGTGTCCCTCTGTAGGAGGGGTCATGATCTTATCTTACATTTTCTATTAATATAATAAACCAGCTTTGCTCCAATGCCATACATTTAACAGTGACTATAGGTCATTTTATTCAACATCATATCAAGAATCTGTGTACATGCATAAGACACATTCTTAAGTGATAAATACATTGTGGGAGAATGCACTAGGATGTGTAAAATACCATCTAAAATAATTCCCTGGCCCCAATTAGCCTTATTTTACTTAAATCAGAAGATACAAATGTATATTTATCAGAATATATTTTGTGTATTACCTTTTGGGTTTCAAAAATGATCAATTATAGCAATCAATACTGTGTAATATAAAAAGATGGGTGGAACATAATACCAATAGTAGCACATACTATCGTTGTAAGACTGCTTTTTGTTTCAAATTGATATCCTACTTTTACTGTGATACCTATTTTTACTATTCCTTAGAGAAAACAAAGCTGTACTCAAAATTCAATGTAATTTAATAGATGTTACAGTTACTTCAAATGCATGATAAAACCTTCACTAAGGGTTAAATCATTAAAACATTTGCATTCTGGCTCCACTAAAGCATATATGGATCAGAGTTAGGATTCACACTGACATGCACATATAGTATATGCTACTTTGTTAGTTAAATAGATAGGCCTCAATTTACAGCCATAATTGGGGCTGGAATTTTGGTCATTAAGCAGGGTGGTTATAAAACAAGACATCATGTGACTATATCACTTAGTGATCACAATTTCAGCCATCCTCTTGCTGTTGTTAAGCAAATGTTACTGGTCATTAGCTTAGGACCCATCCCAATCTAAACCATTCTGGGCTTGGCCCCTGCCATCCCCAAGCCTCAGTAAGATAAGGAATTGCCTCCATCTTCCCCCCCATTCACCCATCTCTGCCCTTTGGCTGCCCTGCACTTTTCTTCCCTTTTTTTGTACCTGAAAGCCAGCCCCATATAGGTCAAGGGTGTAACAAAAAGGTGCACTCCAACTCAAGGAGTGGTGCTTTGCACTCCCTCCCCTCTTTTTACTTCATGGAAGCCCAGCAATTAAAAGCCTGATATTCCTAGTCAGCAGCAGAAACAAGGTGGAAAAGGTGAGCTGGGTGGGGTACACAGTGCAAAGTGACAAGCAGCCAAAAGGGCAGGTGGGGTGGGGAGAGATAGCTGGGTGGAAGTAGTTGAAGTGCCCTTGCATTCCTAAGTGCATGGCATTTTGATCATGTGACCATAGGGGTGCTGCAACCACCAAAACTTTGAACAGTGGATGAAACAGTGCCTATACTGAAGTAAATTCACAAATGATAACGATTATTGCAAATTCAACTTTCCAAGTAGTGAAACCAATCAAATTCAAAAATATTCAACTTTTTACTAAAAGTGGATAATCCTTTTTATTAGAATTCAACACATTTATAATAATAAAGTAACAGAAAAATCAAATACGTTAAACCTTGATTTGAAGGTCAGTTACAATCGGGAATCTACCCTTCTTACCACCAGATGCTAGTTTCAATAGGCAAGAAAAACTGATTTCAGGTACTTGATCCATGTCAATATCTTTACTTAAATTTCCTAGCATATTTTTGGAGGAAAACTGGGGTACCAATTTACATTGCAGTGTTTCATGCAACCCTATAACCATGTAAATAATGAAGAAATGTGTGCAAATGATTATTCAGGCCTGCCGCCTGACCTACCTTCAAGTCTAATCCTAGTTTTTCATTATTCTGGCTTTCAGCTACTAATCATATCAAATTAAAAATTCAAGTATTTTAATTAGAAATTACTGCATTGCTTCTTCACTAAATGAAAAGAATAAAAGAAAATACTCTTAAGGGACTTAGCAAATTGACAGAACATAAATGTTTTGGTGAAAAAAATATTTTCACTTAAGGTACTCTCATTTGAGCTCTTTGTTCTGTACTGTAATTTAACTGGATACAAAACAGTTTAGAATTCTTAAAAAAAGATTGTAGCAAAGCTGCAAATAAAGTATGTATAAAAGAGGTTTGATTTAAAATTAAAGATGTCAATTTGTATTTTTCAATTTGGAAATCCATTTATTCTAAGAGAAAGTGAGTGTATAATTTTGTTGTATTACAAGTTCAAAACATTTTAAGTTATCAGCACTACAGAACTCCAAAGCCTATATATTTCATCTAATACATTTCATCCTGAAGTTAGTTTGTTAATTATCAAGCCTTCTTCAAAATAAACTTAGATTTTTATCCTGGCTATTGCAAATGGCATGTATTTAATGTGAATTTTATGAGTATATCAATTTGGCTTTGTAAGCAACACGACACATTTTTGCCATGTTGACTAAGTAGAATATTAAGTGTGAAATGACATTTGCAAGTGAAAAAACCAACTACAGGAAAAACATGTATTTATCATTTTTATCAATCACTAGGCTCAGACTGCATGTGACATGACATAAC
The DNA here is from genome assembly GCA_026931265.2 of Tropidonophis doriae. Taxonomy (NCBI): domain Eukaryota; kingdom Metazoa; phylum Chordata; class Lepidosauria; order Squamata; family Natricidae; genus Tropidonophis; species Tropidonophis doriae. Next base: position 4,455 of record JAPKID020001965.1, on the reverse strand, counting down.
TGACTTTAAAACAGAGGGATATTGCCAATTTAAGCTGAATTTAAGCCTCTGAAGTATTATTGACAGAACATGTTTCAGTAAAAAGATTGAGGGACATTGTTACATAATTTATCTGGAAGAAAAAGTGGCAGCGTAGTTTTTAACATATAACAAGTAAGTTCCAATCCAAATTAACAGGATAACATAAGGCTTCAAATGCAATGCTATAGAGCAATTTAAAAAAAACCAGCTTTTATAATGAAGCATATAAAAAGAGATCTATCCTAGAACTACAATTAGATGGACTTTTTGTTTGTGTTTTTAAGCATGTTACATATATTTGTTTCTATTTAGTGGAGACATTAGTTTCAACCCTGTAAGTTTTCCGATTGCTAGCTATCTCCCCGAATCAGAGATTTTCCTTATCTCACAAAAATGTTGTACAATAATGACAGACAGAAGGTATAGTCAAAACTTCTGAAAACAGTTTTTCTCAATACACCACAATATGGAGCAGATTCTTTAAACTTTAAAAGTTGCTTCAGGATAGAAGGTTAACTGAACCCTTAGTGTCAACTTCTTCAGATCAGAAGTGGATGTTTTTACTCTATAGTCAGTAATGTTTACGATCACACAATTGACCTTAGCATACTTTACCCAACTGCCTAATGTTCAATGAACCTAATAGGGTTTACAGCCAATGACAAACTTCTCTATGATTGATGTTACCAGGTATGAATAGCACATTACCTGGATATTGTCAATAACTGTGTTTTGTTGCTTACCCTAATGGCTACCCTAAAGTAGTATTGGTGAATACAGTCCAATGCAGTCCAATAGCTCTAATAAATCTTCAAGCATCAAAAATCTTCTTTATTTCCACTAAGTGGAGGAGAGTTTGATCTGACAGTGGTTTTGTTTGCTTCCTCAAAAACAGACTCAAAAGCAGCCTCTTGCTCTTCCAAAACACCAGCAGCTGTGCTTTCTTGACCCAGAGAGGTATTGCTGACTGAGGACTGATGCTCTGCAATCTTCTCTATCTCTAAGGTTTTTTTCCCTTTTCTTTTACCAAGTATTCTGACATAATTAGCTGGTATGAGTCCTGTTGTTTGACCATCACGGCTGGCCAAAAGCCAGCCACGTATCTTGGGTTGTTGTTCTGGTAAGAAAAACAAAACACATGCAATTACCAGAAAATTCTTATGTAATGACAGTGACCTAATAAAAGTGTATTAGATAATTTAAGATAGTCAAATTAGATTTATATAATTCTCCTAAGCTTTTCAAATTGCAATGAAAACCTATTTGAAGAAAGATTTAGAATACTTATGGTTAGCAATAGTTAAATTAGCCAAAATTAATGTTTAAACAAAATTATAGGACAGTGAAGGACTAACATATCTCGACAACCAAATTTATATTAGTAGAGGTCCTTTAGATAGTCAAACCCTAACCCATTTTAAAGATTAGCATACAAATTGGCAATCTGTGCAGAACTGTGTACTGCAACTTACAAGAATCCCTGTAACTTGTACCTGTTGTTATACTTAACACAGACTGTCACCCTCAAACACATTTCAAGGGTAGTACAGGTAGTCCTCAACTTACAATTCACTGAGTGTATGTTGGAACTTACAATAAGATTGAAAAAAGTGAGTTGTGACCATTTTTCACATTTATGACCTTAAATATCATTTGCCTCTGACCTTGCTGGCATTTCATAAACTGATGATGACATGGACGTTCCTCTAGATGTAGATTTAAGGGTAGATAGATGAACCCTCATTGTGGAGTCACTAACTTTTCTGTGCTTACATAATGTCTCATTGCTCTCATGTGTCACTTGTTTTGTTATTTGTTCTTTCATTCTATTGTTTTTTAATCTTGTGTTGGTTGCCCAGAGTTGCAATTGCAAAATGGGCCACTATATATTTATGCAGTAATAAATAAATTGATATTAAACTATGTTTACAGTGAACATTGTAAACCACGCAGAATCACCTCATGGTGAGATAAGTAGCAAACAAATTTAATAAATAAAAATAAATAAATGTGAGTGCATCCTTAGCTATTCTTTTAGACAAGTTTATCTGAGAATATTCCACTGAAACTATGGGATTTAGTTCCAAATAAATCTGGATAGAAATGAACTATTACTATGAGGAAAAAACTGATATAATCTTGTAGATATGTGGGATATAGTTGAAGGAGCACAGAATGAGTGAGCTGGAAGAGGTTTTAGGAAATTAATGAAAGACACCCAAATATGTACAGGCAATCCTCAATTTATGAGCATAATTAAGGCTGGAATTACAGTCCTAAATTGTGCCAGTCATTGTGTGTTACCATGTAACTGCATCAATTTTACTTTTATGCCAAGATGGTAATTTTTTCCCCCCCGATTTATTTAGACTTGTATCCCGCACCCATCTCCGCAAGGGACTCGGGGCAGCGCACAGGGTATACTAAAACCACAATACAGAAATACAAAACAATTTAAAATATATTAAACAAACTTTCCCCTGCGCTAAAACCCTTAATTAAAATCCTAAAATGCCCAAAATTAATTAATTAATTGTTTTAGTTTTAACACTTAATTGTTAAGTAAACCCACTGTACCTGTTTTTGCTGAAAATTCTAATGCCGAAAATGCAACCGTGTGACTACCTCTCCTCCTCCCCTTGTCATAATTTTGAAACTGGGTCGTAAATAGCTCTGAGGAGGTCCACTGCAACTTTGAATGGTTGCTAAGCGACTGATTGTAAGTCAAGGAGTACCTGTATAACTTCAAGCCTCCAAGTAACATACTGGTTAAGACAGTCAACTAATCTCAATAGTGCAAATCCAGAGATTTCTATGAAAATATGTAAACTAGGATCTTCTTTATTGATAAATATTTGCAAGCAGATGCCTCTGCATGTATGAGATCAAAAAAAGTTTTCTCTTAATTTCTCATTAATCGTTCAATTGACCCACAAAATAAGCATCTTTTCTGTTTTGATTTCTACACACTGCTCAGAAATTTGAGAATGCTGGACTATTTTAAAACAAATTTATCTCACCTTTGAGTGCAAATTTTAACATTTCACCAGCACGGAAAGAAATTTCTTCTTCTGAAATAGCATTGAAGTCATATTCTGCTCTCCCAACAACATGATCATCCTCTCCACTGGCCCAGTCACTGGAAACTGTTTCACAGAACAAAGATTAAGTAGTTCAATAACCTTGCTGGTGAGCGTGCAACCCTGATCTTATTGAGAGGCATGATGTAAGAACAGACTTTAGAACCAAATACAGGAAATAGACTTCAAACTTTTGCAAGCCACTCTGTAAATAGTTAAAAGTTAGCACTCTAAAGTTTGCACAATACGTGGCTAATGTTTATGGTATATATATTAAAAGGAAACAAAATTCCAGTGTTTTTTCCAAAGTTATCCAAACTCGTAATATAGAAAGTTGGCTTCAAATTCCTCTATAAAAGACTGGATGTAGATGAAATGAATGAATTAACAGATTAAAGTTTAATATGCATGGAGTTATGTCTGTGAAACTTGGTCTATTTTTAATTTCTTACAAATTCCATACAAATCCATTAAAATAGTTAGATCTCCAGTATTCCTCATTGTGATCACTTATTTAAAATCTTGGAAGTAACTATATTTACAGCAATCAATTTGACTTTTGAAAAGCTTTGCAGAAGCCAAGAAAACCACTTGAGATCCAGGTTATTCATAGTTGTACACTATATTATGCCAGGTCCTAATAATAAGTTTTTAAAGTTAATTGATGTTGGCCTTTCCTTGACTTACAACTATAACTGAACACAAAATTTATGTTGCCAAGTGAAATATTTGTTAAGTGAGTTTTGCTCCATTTTACAACTTCTCTTGCCGCAGTTAAATGAATTATTGCAGTTGTTAAGCTAATAACTGGGTCATTAAGTGAATCTCGCTTTCCCATTGACTTTGTTGTCATGTCATAAAAGAAGATCACATGACTCTGGGAAACTGTAACTGTCACAAATATGAATGTTGCCAAGCCTTTAAATTTTGATCACATGACCATGGGAATGCTGCAACAATCATAAATATGAAAAATAGCTCATGTCACTTTTTTTAGTGACATTGTAATTTTGAACAGTCACTAAATGAACTGTTATAAGTCGAGGACTACATATGTATGCACATGTATGTATGTGGTGTGTGTGTGCCTATGCAAGAATAAACATTAAAAATTCTGTGTGTGTGTATACACAGAGAGAATTTTTAGTTCTCAGTTTAATTATTGTTGCATCCTTAAAAACATTTCTAACTTTTAAAACTTTTAATTGTAAAATTTTAACTAACATTTAATTTTTTTAAATTGTAAATGTTAAATTAAAATGAGTACCATATATTCCGGCGTATAAGACAACATTTGAAACCCAAAAAAGTCAACCGAAAATTGGGGGTCGTCTTATACGCCGAGTATACGCGC
>JAPKID020001964.1:0-13966 GCA_026931265.2 Tropidonophis doriae | reverse complement strand
TAGATTGCGGGCCCTTTCCACAGGGGCCAACAATTCGCCCCCAATGGCCAGTGTTGGAATAAACTGGCTGAACCGGGTATTTTAAACCAAGCTTTTAACAGCTCTCTCTGGTGAAGTTCAGAGAAATTCTTTTCCACATTCTTCTGCAGTGTTTTTAAAAGAACAGTTTTCTTTTGTAAGAGTAAACCTAGTTCTGAGTAGACTGAGAAAACAGGGAACATATACATATTTTCAAGAGACTGAACCACCTTGTATCTCTACATTATATATTTCAGCTTCTTTAGAGGAGTGTATTTTAGAATCAGAGTTGGGAGAGACCATCAGATCTGCCCAGTGCAACAATTTGAATCACAGCATCCTGAATTGTCCAGCTTCCACTTGAAAGAACTTCATTCTTCTGGGCAACTTTATTCCATTATTGAGCTACTTTTACTATTAGAAAAGGTTTTTTGTCTCACGTTCAGTTGGAATCAGATTTCTGTGACTTAAATCCACTTTTATCTATTCTTTAGTTTGGAATGAAAGTGAACAAATCTTGACTTTCTCATTGAAATCCTGCCAGGAATATAAGAGTGCCATCCTCCTCAATTCTCTTTTTGCAAAAATAAAGACAGTATGCCAGCTTCTTCAACCTCTTTTTACAAGGTTTAGTTCTACTTCTCTAATAATCATTGTTCTCTGCCTGAACCTGTTTCAATTTCTTTGAAACCTTTTTAAAGCGTCATTCTCAAAATTGCACACACACAAGATAGGTCCTGATTAAAGTCAAATAAACTAGAGCATTAGCCTCCAGTGATTTTGAAATTATCATCAGCATCTTTTGTTCCTTTCACATACAGCAATTATACTTAAGTTGAAACAGCCTAAAACTGCTTTGCCAAAAACTACTGGAATTTTATTGCAGGATATATTACACATGGTCCTCAATTACTGACCACTCATTCACAATTGTTCAAACTTACAGTGGAGATAAACAAGTGGTACTTACAACTGCTCCTTGAAGTTCCAGCCATTGCAGTGCCCCCACAGTCACGAAATTGCAATTGGGGTGCTTGGCAACCAGCTCACATTTCCAACTGTTGCAATATCTTACAGTCATTTGATTGTGATTTGCAACCTTCCCTTCCTTCCCTTCCCTTCCCATATCCTGTCAATTGGGAAGTCAGCAGGAAGTCATAAGTGTCAGTAACAACCAGACCCACACTTTAATAATTGAATTAACTTTTATTACTCAAGGTATACAGGGAATCTTCTCAGACTGTTTGCACCTGGGTCAGACTATATAAGATTTAAAGGCATTCAAGAGAGCTCGGATTTCACCTTCTTGTGACCATAAGGATTCTAGACTAAATCTCCATTTGACTCCTCACCCCCTCGGTTCGGCCAGTCTCCCTCCTACTTAAGTCATGGTCATTTGAGCTCCTTTTTAAAGAACTTGCAGTGATTTGCTTAACAGTAACGAGGAACTGCCGCTGCCAATTCGTGCAGTCATTGACACAATGATTTACATCTGCATTGCTTAGAAACAAATTCTGATTGCAATTACTGTTATTAGGTGAGGGCTATGTGTAATGGAATCTTGAAAGTTTCATAGAATTTTGTTCTCATCCCCTACTCTTTTTCATGGCCAAGTGCTGGTCACATAACTTATCTTGCATTTCTTCTTCAGGGTTGTCTTCATACTCTTCTACAATTATTGAACTGTTCTTATTGGGAGGACCCAGATTGTTGGGGGCAATATACTGACCTTGTAAACCACTTAGAAAGAAAGGGCTGTAAAAGCAACATAAATCAGTGCTATTGCTATTGTTGGTCACACCAGAAATAGTTTTTGTATAATTCAAAACCTTTATTCTGTGACTTTTGCAAAAATATTGTTCTTTTATGTGACACTCTTCAAGTGGGTGAAAAGTGCTATCATATCTCCCCTACGCCGTTTGTTTTAAATTTTAAGTATGAACCCAGTTCTTTTAGCATCTTCTGATAAAGGAAAACTAAAAGGGCAGATATCAGGAAGTGATCCCTTCTTCATTAAACACATAGCTTCTGGGTACATGGTCCATGCCTTTTGGTCATGCTCCTGTTCGAGTTCCTTTACATTCTTCTGAATTTTCCTTTGCTAGTATTGTTAGTAAGACATTTTCCTCATTTCACATCCATGCATATGGATTGGAAATAAGATTTTAAAATTAGTTATAATCCTTCCTGTGAGTTGTTTAAAATCCCATTAAACATATATGAAGATTTCAAATCTAAAAGGTTAGAAATCTTATGGGAATTTTTTTCTTTTTTAATTTTTTCTCTGCACTTTTTCTTTTATATTTTTCTTGGTTTGTATTTGTTTATTATCTCTATCTGCAAATTTTAATATAAATTATTAAAATAATGTGTGTATAGAACTTTAATTGTATAGTGTGTTAAACATTGTGTTTAGGTGTTTAATATGTTTAAAGGAATTGAGCTACTTGTGGGATTATCTTCTCCCAAGAACACCTGCTATCCCACAGATTCCCATAGGGCAGGCATATTCCAGATTCCCATATTTAAACATTATCATCTTATGGAAAATAGGAATCATGTTTTCAATGGCTGCCCTTTTATTCTGGATATTCATATATCTACCTCTGATATATGAACTCTGTTTGCCTTTAGGAAAGCCATTTAAAAAGCCTCTTTTTCATAATGAAATAACCAAAAGAGATTCGACTAAACACCATTCAAGTGTCAATTGGATGTTTTTTAGTGGAATCTCTCTTGGTTATTTCATTATCACATTTGGCTGCCATTTTAGATGCCACAGTGTAATAGGTTGCTCTTTTTTAAATGTTCCATTTAATGTTGTTACTGTATACTTTTGTTTACGCTAATGTAGAATCCCAGTTTGAGTTGGGTGGGCTTACAAATGCATGAAAGAAATAAGTAAAATGTTTTATATTGAGGTTAGCAACCTTGAGTCACCATGTGTGAATAGGAGGCAATATACATTTTCTCAAATAAATAAAATAAAATAGTATTGATATTGAAACATATTTTAAAGAGATAATTGGTTCCATCAATTGAGATAATTCAGTTTGTGGTCATTATACTGTCTTCACATGTTTGTATATCCTTGCCTAATGCAAGCTGTTCCTTCAGACTCCTGTTACATTCTGCCATAAAATAGTATATTCAAAGAAATTATGTAGGCTGTATAGTACGATGGCTGTCCTTATAGATCTTGATCCGTTACTTGATTTTCAGTGTTGCTGTCTTCTCAGTGGATATAGTATTGCCTGTTTCTAGGCTTCCTCCTTGAGGGTGAGATGAGCAAGAACCTTTGTGTCACTTTTGGTCACAACTAAATCTAACCTAGGTTTAATAAGCAGCAAACAAGAGCTATCTGGGTTATATTTATCTTTCCCCATTCCTAGCTTAGGTGTAGTGCCAACAATGATGATTAGTAGAGTAGCAGCTATTGCTGCTGAAAAATTTCTATTTTTACTTTTCCATAACTGAGTGGCAGAGTAATTTTTTGCCAGCATGTGTTCTTTTAGAGTGATACAGCTGAGGCCATTGGTTTCCTCTTTCAGCAGAGGAAGCCAAAGCCACATTCGGTAGAATTCCTAAGTGCATCTTGAAATTGGGGAGGGAGGACTTTCTCTCATGCCAAAAATGACAGAAGCAGATTTTAGCATTACTGGCTAACCTTGATATTTGGCATAAGGTTTGTGTGGCTGCATTGCAGGTAGTCTTCAACTTACTACCACAGTTGGAGCCGGAATCTTCACCGCTAAATCATGCAGTCATTAAATGGGCATGCCTGATTTTATGTCATTTTTTGCAAGAGTTATTAAGTGAATCTGGCTTCCCCATTGACTTTGCCAAAGCTCTCAGATAAGATCACAAATGGTGATCACATGACCCTGGGACTCTACAACCATCATAAATACATGCTGGTTGCCAAGCAACCAAATTTTGATTACATGGCTCCTGGGATGCTATTAACAGTCACAAGTGTGAGGTACCAGTCACGAATCACTTTTCCAGCACCATTTTAACTTTGAACAGTCATTAAAATAATGGTTGTAAGTCGAGGCCTACCTGTAACACATTTGAGATTTAATAAGTAAAGTTGGGAAAATGTGAATAATGCCAGCTGTAATAAAGATATCAGAGGACAATATTTTTTTATGGAGGTCTTTGTTTACGTATGTTTCATTATGCTGTCAAATTATATTATCTCAAGAGCTTGATACAGGCGGGCAGATCTTTTGAATTGTAAGGTTTTGGAGAGTCATTCAGGAAGATCCAAACAGAATGTCTGGTTTTGGAGACATCCAGCAGGTTATGCTAATGCTTCATGTCACACATTATTACTCACTTAAGAAGATGGAATCACCTTTGAACAGGCAAAATTCTTGTGTTTGGCAGACGAAGGTTCGTTCTTTGACAAGCTCTTTCTTTTCCTCTTTTATCAAGTTCTGTCATGACCTCCAACTTCAGTCAGAATCCTCCATCTAACATCTAACGTGGTATCTGTCTGTTTTATTGTAGTTATGGTCTTTGTTTCTAAATTGTAACCTATGCATGTTTCTTTAAAGGCAGAGCTTAAGATATGTGACTCAGGAGTTCCAAATTGGTCCTGCAATCAGACCAAGAAATTTTATTTTAGTATACTGCATCCAGTAATTTATAAAACTAATTATTGTTTTTCTTTTTCAGGAAAAATGTTAGCAGCCGATGAATTTTCGGTGAGTGGTTCATTATGTCAGCCTCACAAAGTGTAAACAGTTTGTAATGAGAAATGAAAAGAATTGAGATGTTGCTTTTTATAGGAAAGTCTCATTAGTATATTAAATAGGTGAAAAGTGTTTGAGTTTTCATAAAGTGAGTTTTTATAACCATTAAATAAGCAAGATGTACCCAAAATGGAAAATATGCTTTGTTTCAAATCAGAAACAAATCATTACATTTTGGAAATTTTGCTGAAGCTGTAGGTCAGCTTAGTGCAAAGAAAATTTGGAATACAGGTAGTCCTTGGTTAATGACTCCTTATTCCGGTAATCAAAAGAGTAGTAGATTGATTCCCTCAACAACACACACACACACACATCCTTTCCAGTATCTCTCATTCTCTGTCTACCTCCCTGTCCCCTCCACATAGATCTATTTATTTATGTTTCCTATTTCTGAACTGCCCTTCTCCCTCAGTAGATGCTACTGATGCTCCAGCACAGTATACAGTTATCCCACCAACTTGCCTTTCTGGCTCACCTCTGAACTTCTCATTGCCTTCCATCCCTGCCATCAACCACTGCTGCCACTGAACTAGCCTATGTAGCTATTCCTTACTAAGATGGTTTCAGTATCAGGCTCCCAGCCTGACATATACACACCTACACACACACATTGTTCCTCTTTCATTGTCTCCAATTTAAATAGTAGATAAGTTAGAAGTTATCATTGGTCAGGCATTAGTCACAGAATCCCACTGATACTTTGTTTTCCCAGCTGGCCGATGCTCTGCCAGAGAGTTCTCCTGCCAAGAGTTCCTCAGTGGGCAATACGAAGCCACCTCAACAGCCCAGCCAGCCTCCACAAGCCTGGCCAACCTCCAGTCCCTGGAATAACGCACCAAGTGCTCCTCCTGCAGCTCCATCTGGTTTGCCTCCTAACTCATCGACTTCCAACGTGCCTTTTGGACCACCACCAACAGGAATGTATCCTTCCCTCCCACCTGGGGCACCAGTTCCTTTTCCTCCTCCTGGTTCTACTTGTCCTCCAGGTGCTCCATATCCACCCCCTGGCCCTGCCCCACCAGGGCAATATCCACCACCAAGCATGCCCTTCCCAGAGATTCCAAGGCCATATGGGGGTCCCACTGAACCAGGTGCTCCTCCTGCTGCTGTTGGAGCATGGGGATCCATGCCTACTGGAGGGTGGGGAGCCTCAGTTGGGGGACAGTATCCTGCACCTAGTGTGCCATATCCACCTCCAGGGCCATATTCCACTCCCACTCAGACTCCAGGGGCTGCTCCTACAGTGCCATGGGGAGCTGTCCCCCCAGGACCATGGGGACCTTCGCCTCCTTCCCCATTTCCTCCGCCAACAGGATCCTATCCAGCTCCAGGGATGTACCCAACACCACCTAATCCTTACCAAGTGCCACCTGCGCCTGCTGGAGCACCATCCATACCTGGTGGCCCTCATGTAAGTAAGATTTTTCTCAGTTATAGTGTAGCTAAATTTAAGATAATTGATTCTACCATCAGATTTAGCAAACTCTTAAATCATGAGGATATTACCTTCATCCCCTTGGAAAAGGAATAATTATAGGGCATTGTATAAACATACATTTAAAATGAATTATTTAAAATAAATTATTAATCTCATTGCATCTCTACCAACAATAACTTACTCAAGCCTTTCCTACTATATAAGTGTAGTGAAGCCCAGTTACTTGACAATAATGTCTTTTGTTAATAAAATGTCATGTAAAATATTATTGGTATTGATGTTGATAGTTCTACCCCAATGTCCAGGTAAAATTGCAAGCACAAATTCATCATGCAGTCGACTGTAACCCTTAGAGTTTGTATGTAAAATATCTGTTGGTTTAAGAAAGAAATGGAAAAAGATCAGGGATGGTTCTTGTTGGTAAGAAGATTGGGATTTCCATACTGATTCTAGTCTGGAAAGGAGACAGTGTATGCCACAGAGAATGCCACTCTATGAGACAGTGACATTCTCTGGCCAACAGATACCAATTGAAAGCATGCCATTTTATTGGCTTAAAACATAGGTAGTCATTAACCTACAGCCACAATTGAGCCCAACATTTCTGTTGCTGAACAACACAGTTGTTAAGTGAATCACTGCAGTTCTTAAGATAGTAACACGATTGTTAGGTGAATCTGGCTTCCCCATTGATTTTGCTTGTCAAAAGGTTGCAAAAGGTGATCACATGACCCTGAGACACTGTGGGTATCATACATGCCAGTTGCCAGTGTTGATCATGTGGAGATGCTGCAGTGATTATAAGTGTGAAAATAGTCATGTTACTTTTTTCACTACCGTTGTAACTGCAAACGGTCACTAAACAAATGGTTGTAAGTCGATGAGTACCTGTGCCCATTTTCCACAAGCCATTCTGTCAGAAGGGAGGCGTGGTAGCTCAGAGGTTAAGATGCTGGACTTTTCAGCTGGACAGCTGGCAGCCCAGGTTTGAGACCCAAGCACCACATGACAGGGGTAAACTCCCGTTGTCTCTCCAACTCCTGCCAACCTCACAGTTCAAATGCATGCAAATGTAAGTAGATAAATAGGTATCACTTTGGTGGGAAAGTAACAATGCTCCATGACAATGGCGGAAATGTCTGGATAGCACCTGCTCAATGGCCTTGAAATAGAGATGAGCAGCGCCCCCTATAGTCAGCAACAACTACCAGATGGTTCATATAAAATGGCAATACATATCTGACAAATTCTAACTTTCCTGTTTCATTATTTTTAACTAAAAATATTTGCTCTTGGAACAATAGAAACTGATTATTTTCATATTTCTTTTTTTTTCCAGCCCTACCGTTGAACTTGTGGCAGGCTGATGAGGTACTGCCTCCCTACCTATTTACACAGAAAAGTTTTTAGTAATCTTTTGGAGTCTTGAAGAGCCTACCTGTGTTCTGCCAGCCCATTTGTGGTGTGAGGGAGCAGTCCTCCAACGCTTATTTTGTGTGAGATGGATTAGGATAAACAAGTTGACTGCCCCAGCTCTCTAATCCTTACTCTAGTCAAGATTTTATCAAGTGACATTAGCCTAATGAGTAAGGACTAACCCTGGATCAATACTACAACTGTTTCTTAACTGCTGATTTAGAGGATTGACCTGATTGACCGACCACATCTTAATTTAAATAATTTCAGTTATCTGGAGAAGCTTCTGAAGAAATGAGCTTCTGAAGAAATGAATTTCATCAAATTGAAGAGAAGTAAAGAACATTAATTTAAAGCAGTTCTCAGTATCAGACTTGATTTGTTCTATTTGAGAAACCTTTGAAGAGATGAACATCTGATATTAGTTCATACAACAAACAACCTTGGGGAGCATCAGTTTGGCTAAGATGTTCAGGTAGTTCAAATAGATATTTCTGACATGAAGTTTCCCAGCTTGTTTAGCCATCGTATTTGTTGTGAGCCATCTAAAAGTAATCTGCTTTTGAGTCTGAAGCTAAAACATTTTGGCTTGAGTTTGAGCTAGCCTCAAAACTATTTGAAGAATTTTGTGTGAATTCTGCAAAGCAAAATTTCTTTGAAAAAGTTCTTGCAAGAAGGGGTGGGAATGTAATCAGTATAATCTCTTCTCTGACAGCTCCAGTCTTTGAAAATTAATTTGGAAACTTTACTTTCATGTGAACTCGGGATAACAAACTAAACAGGAAGGTTTCTCTACTTGAGGATGTCTCTTAATGCTCATGATTAGATTATTGCAATGTAATTAGTTAAAATGTATTTGATGAATATTGGCAGTAGATGCAACAATCTAGATGTACAGTTTTCTCTCTTCAGTTTTGGGATGAACACCAAACAGCCAATCCCTTGTGGAATTTCCCATGGAAGAAATATGTTGGACTAATTTATCACAGTTCACAAAGAATACAACATTTCACCACTGTCTGACTGATAAGTCCATATTCTAACAATTGACAACTTCCTTCTATGGTCTCCAGAAATTTGCTTAACACAGATGTCTAGCATTTATCATAAATTGGCTATTTCCAAGCTTTCTTTAGAAAATAACATTGCAGGGGACATTTTTAGGGAGTTCATATTCTTCCTAAGAAATAATGGACTAGCTTAATTTAGTAAGAATGGATATGACTTAGGCATGTGTCCTGTAGTGTTTGTGGAAATATTTATTTCCTCAAATCAAATGAATTTGAAAAGGCTCATTTTTTCTCCACCCCTTCTTGTCCTAGTTTAGTAAGCATTTCCCATCCCCCACCCACATTGGTTCATGTTATCTTCCTGTCTTTCCTCAATGGTCAGCTTCTCTTGAAGAATATTGCATCTTCCCATTAGCTTTAAACCTAGAAATGTGTACGGCTGATGGGTTTAGCATTCCAGTGATCTTTGGCAATATCAGATAATTTAGCTTAATGGTGGGAACTACAGCTTGGCAAGTTTCACAAGTAAGCTAAATTATTAGTTATTTTCAAGTAGCATTGATTGAGAACTCCAGTGCTAATGAACTTTGAAGCTACATCCCATTTAACTTTGTATTATCTAAAGTAGTTCTTTGAGGATAGGTGTGTTTTTCTTCATTGTAGGGGCATTCCATTTTCTCATTTTGACTACATGGTTGATAAACGTGCTTGTCTTTGATGATATCATCTTCCTCCATATGTTCTAGCTTGCACTGCATGATTGGCTTTAAAAAGGAATCCGCTATAATGTAGAAATATTAAAGTAAAATATTGAGAAGTTTCGATTGTGGAAAGATAGTAAGAAGCTTTGTCAGAATTCCAGTTCAAATTTGAAAAATTTAGATATTTCCTATGTTGGCTTACAGTGAGGGAGACTAAATATGACTGACAATAAAAGTATATAAGTTTGTGATACTTGGCAGAACACTCTTGAGCTGAATGCAATTATATGAAATAAGAAATGTGGATCAAAATATAGAATAGGTTAGTATTAATTCTTCTGTGCTCTGCCTACTCTATAGAAATATTAAATTTTACGAACTCCTGAAGAAGACTGAAAGACATTTTGCAAAGTTTTTCTAAGATGACAGAATACTTTTTTTTTGCTAAATCTTAAAATCAAGCTCATAGAATAATAGCCCTATAATACATGTTTATTTCTCCCCATCCTAAACCCAAATGATGATAAAAACTCAATTTTTTTTTACTATCAGTGCAACCCCAATACAAACCTACTCAGAAGGAAGTCCTATTACCTTCAGTGACTTTTATGTAAGCGGTTGTAGGGTTGGAACTATGTCAGACTGGGACCCTGCTTAAACTAGAAGCCTTCTGGCAGGACTTCCTCCATGTTATATTGGCTGGTGGGATTGGCTGAGATTCTGGGCCGTGCACCTGAGAAATGTTGCTAACCATTGCTCCAAATAAGGAATTGTAGCAGAAGAAAACAGTAACGCAGCATTTTATATAGTTATAAAACTCTAAATGTTACCTGTGCATATCATTTAGATTGTGCTGCGTGAGGGTTGGGAAGGCAGAAAAGACTCCATTGATAGGCCTGAAGCAGCATTTGCGCCATCCTTCATCGCTGGAAGCCTATTTGCAAGCCTATTAGCTGCTTGCTTGATTTTTCTTGTGCATAATTCCACATTCAATGCCTTGGCTCCCTTTCCACAGACATCCTCCACAAACGCCTTTTCTGCTTACAAAAGACTCTGTCAGCCTTTAATTTACCTTTGATGCATCACTTAGAGGCTGGAGGCAAAGAGGGCCTGTAAGAAACTCTGCAGAGGCAGCAAAACGATGATATGCAGCTTGACACACTTCTGTCCTTGTATCAAGACATATGAGGCTAGCCTGTAAGTTGCATATGAGTGTGATGGCATCATCCTGTGCACATTATTTGCCTTTCCACGCCCCTATAACTTGGCTGGAAATCCTTTAGTGTATTGTCCAAGAGAATATTTCAGGAAGAAAGAAAGGACAAGATACAACCAGGTTTTTAAAATGGGCAAGCTCTGCGGTTCAAAACCCAACTAAAACAAAGCTTGCAAGTCTTGATGTGGGTTCAGCATCTCTGCTTATCTTATTCCTTCGTGTTAAGAAGTTTTTTCCTTGCCATATGGAGATACCATTCCTCCAACAGTGGAAGAAGACGCCCTTTCAGAGAGCAATTGTAGTTTAATGCTGTGTAGTAAAACCTTTTTAACCCTTCTGTCTCACGTGTGAGTGATTTGGGGCATGATGCTTGTTATGCAATGAACTTTGTATTGTTTCTCTATTATGTTCCTTGTGAGCTAAAACTGCTGAGAAGTTTGAGGTGGGTTGTTTGGCTTGTGTTTTTGGGATGTTTATTTAATTGCTTCTGTTTATGACATGGAATTATTAAGCAATCACACCTTTAAAGTATAGACCATATCACTTGCTGCTGTATTTTTTTTCTTTATAGATGACAAATATTTGCTGTATGATGGTAGCGAAGAGGCTTTAAATACAGGATTTGATATTTTTTGAAAATGTTGTTACTCTTTGTATACACTTAGACATTGAACATATTTCAAGATGACACCGTCCACACAGTACACTTCATAAAAGTTGTATTTCAGCTACTTGCCTCTATAACAAGGGCTCTTACTTACAAAGCTATTTTAATAGACTCTGGTTATTGACATATCACAAAAAATTCTGGGTAATTTTTTTTTGATCAGATGCTAAGAACTGTAAGATCTTTACTACCTCTCTTACTTTAATTCATTACATTTCACAGGGGGTGGAGAAAACAGATGGGCAATAGGGGCATCCAATTCAAATAGTTTTGCCAATTCAATAAAAGATGTAACTTTGGACTATAAAATGGGGGAACACCAAAACATTTGAAGCCGTTTGTTTTTGACAGCACAAGGACAATTAATAGTTCCTTTAAGGAAAATTAGTCAGCAAATTTTAGTCAGCAAAATTTCATGGTGTTTCTACTATTTTTAGAAATATTTTCTATACTACATCTTTTAGGGGAGAAATAATGGGAATAAATTCAGTTCCAAATTATCTCTCAATCCTATAGTAAATTTGTGCTGTACCAATACAAAAAATGTTACTTTTAACACTCTCTGACCCCTAACAATGAAAGTTTCTACTAAAGATTAAGGAGTGGGCTATGCCCTCTTCTAGTTTGAACAGTTCTGCAAATTGCTGACCCTCTCTGGGACAACATGATCTGGATTAGTGAATTTGCATACTGTGGAGTATCAGAATATGCGGAATGGAAAAAAACCCCTTGAATTAGTCACATGGCACAGGACCTAGTTACCTGCGGGATCGCATCCTGCCCCATACATCCCTACGACCGATTCGCTCGCACAGAGAGGGACTTCTCCGGGCCCTTTTTGAGGCCGCCACTAAGAGAAGTAGCGCGGGAGCTAGGGTTTGCAAGAGCCGTTCTGTGTGGATGGCAGGTCACCTCGTATTGCAATATTTTCAGGGAGGGCTTATTTTCGGGGGAGGGTTTATTGCATGCGCTCAAAAGCCCGATGGGGCTTATTATCTGGGTAGGACTTATTTTCAGGGAAACAAGGTGGAAGGTTAAAACAGAATAACACAGCTGGAAGGGACCTTGGAGGTCTTCCAGTGCAACCCCCTGCTCAGGGAGGATACCCTCCACCATTTCATACAAACGTTTGTCCAATCTTTTCTTCAAGACCTCCAGTGATGGAGCCCGTACAACTTCCAGGGGCAAGTCTTTCCACGGGTTAGTTGGTGTTAATAAGCTATCAGGAAATCTCTCCTTAGTTCTAGGTTGGGTCTCTGCTTGATTAGTTGCAAAAAAGAAAATCACATGTATATCAACAACAGTTCCAAGAAGACTCCACACCCATTTCCACCACTCAGGTGACCCTGAGGACACAGATAAACCTCCAAGTGGCCTCAACGACTGTCTAAAAGGATGCAAAGGACCAGCTGTCTGCAAGGAACATAAATCCTTCCATTCCCCACCATCCAGTCAGCGCTGAAGAAGGTTCTTGGATGAGAAGTAAAATGTCTTCAAAGAAAAACCAGAACGTCGAGTTCCCTCTTGAAAAAGCCCCTTTGGGACAACCATGACCTGAATGAATGAGAATCTCTACAGATCTTTAGCCATACAATTTGGGATGAAGACCTTTGGAATGGTGGGGGAGTAGGGATGGATTTCCAGAGGAAAAAATAGCAGACTGCAGAAACCAGGAGCATCTCTCAGGTGACCCTGAGGACACAGATAAACCTCCAAGTGGCCTCAATGACTCTCTAAAAGGATGCAAATGACCAGCTGTCTGCAAGGAATAGAAATCCTTCCATTCCCCACCATCAACTCACAGCTGAAGAAGCTTCTTGGATGGGAAGCGAAATGCCTTCAAAGAAAAAACAAGAAAGTCCATTGCTTCCTGAAAAAAGCATCTTTGGGACAACTATGACATGAATGACTGGGCATCTCCATTGACTTTTAGCTATGCACTTTGGGATGAACTCCCTTTGAATGGTGCAAGAGTATGAATGGATCTCCAGAAAAATTGCAGACTACAGGAACCATTTGCACTTCAGTTTGAGATGCAGGCAACAGTGACACATTCCCAACAGCCTGTGCCTACCTTCAACAGGGAAGGGACACAGGGCAGAACGCATCCTGCAGGAAACACAGCTCCACAACACAGGAACTCCTTTCGGCAGTTCCATAACCATTTGCACTTGAGATAGATAAACCTCCAAGTGGCCTCAACGACCCTCTCAAAGGATGCAAACGACCAGCTGTCTGCAAGGAGTATCAATCCTTCTATTCCCCACCACCCAGTCCGAGCTGAAGAAGCTTCTGGGATGAGAAGCGAAAGGTCTTCAAAGAAAAACCAAGGAAGTCCAGTTGCCTTTTGAAAAACAAAAAAAAGCACCTTTGGAACCACCATGAGCTGGATGACTGGGAATCTTCATCGACATTTGTCTATCAACAAGTACAGAGACGTGTATTTCTTCTGCTTTTTTTCCACTGCCCCTTTTTAGCAATGCGTTGGCCCTGTCTATGCAGGGTTAGCTTTCGAACGGGGTGATATATAGCAATAGCACTTAGACTTATATACCCCTTCATAGTGCTAAGCCGTTTACAGAGTCAGCCTCTTGTCCCCAACAATCTTGGTCCTCATTTTACCCACCTCGGAAGGAGGGAAGGTTGAGTCAATCTTCAGGGGTGAGGATCGAACTATTGGCAGTGGGCATAATTAGTCTGCAGTACTTCATTGTAACCAATATGCAAAGGAAGGGAGGGA
>JAPKID020001963.1:0-13970 GCA_026931265.2 Tropidonophis doriae | reverse complement strand
GGAGAGGCAGGGGCGTGTATACTCAGCGTATAAGACGGCCCCCGATTTTTGGTTGACTTTTTGAGGTTTCAAAAGTCGTTTTATACACCGGAAAATACGGTATTGTCTCCCTGGAAACCCTCAATTATGGGCAAAAGTCAAGAACTACATGTGTGAATGCTTTAGCTAGTTTGTTTTTAGATTTATCGCATTTTTTGTTCAGTAGCTCAACATGGTATACATACTACTATTTATAACCTTAGATTTTTAATGAACTTACTGACAATACCTTTAATTTATTCTGATGTTTTTAGATGCCAGATAGGACAAGTTTATTCACCCAGATTATATTTTAACATACGCTGAAAATATAAAATATAAACATAAAATATAATATTATAAAATTTGTAAAATATTGTAATATGCAGAAAACATTTTGTTTTTGTAGTTATTGCTACACTTACATCTATTGGTGTATATATTTTATCATGTTTTTTGTTTTATTCCACATATATGTCATCTCAAAACTTTTTTAAAAATTTAAATTGAGATTTTCAGAGTTACATTTCAAAGTCCAATCCCATAGTTTTATTTATCTAAATAGTTCACAGTGGCTTTATAAAAACTAAATTTATGTTCTACTTCATGCACAGCTACTCTTTCTCCATAGTAATTTCTTGTTAATAAAATTAGATGTTTTTGTAACTTGACTGATAACAGTTTATGGTCAACATAATAAAACTGGTATATAAATTTAATTTGGAGTTCTAAACGTTGTTTCTAATTAGTCCCCCTTCAGTCCTAATTAGTCCCCATCATTTTTAATGAGACTTTATTTCTTAGTTTGTTAGAGATCAGATTATAAAAGTATATTAATGCTGTAATTCTTAAAAGATAAAAATGAGGGGCATTCTTTTTGTTAAGAATAATTATGGCGAGAGGTAAACAAATGTATTATTTTAGGAGAGTTTTCAATGTATTCATTTTGGTTTTGGTTTTAGTTCAATTGTGAGATTTGGAAACCTTGCAAGTCACTTTTGTTTTGTTTCATGTAATTTAAATAATTAGGTGTAGAAATTATGTGATGGAGGGAAATGACAGATAAAAGAAACAATTCAATACTGCTTCAATAAGTTAGAAAGCTGTGCCAAAATCTTAATACATAAATGCATAATTACAAAAGCTTTTCCTTGAAAAGTAGAGTTTAGAAAATGTTTTCCAGTTGCTTGGATAAAATGGAACGAAATCACTGTAAATTTTTCTTTAGCTAAAGAAAGGGCATTGGTACTTACCTGATACGCCTCTTCTAATAAGGGGAAGATAGCATCCATGAATGGGTTAACACAGTCCTTACTCTGATTGGATTGAGTCTGTATGAATATTAATTAATCACCCTATATAACCCCTCCTGTGAGCCCTCAGGCCCAGTTTGACGACGAAGGAAATGATCACAGACTCAACGGTGAATTCCAATCAACTTTAGTCAACTGAGAAACAAGCATTCAGAAACCGATCGAACAGAAGTCATATCCCCACTACTGAGGATGAACTGAAGAAATAAACAGAACCCCCCAAGACAAGTATTCAACAATAAAAGGGCTGGGCCGGATGCTATCTTCCCCTTATTATAAGAGGCGTATCAGGTAAATAACAACAACCTTTCTCAATAAGGGGAAGATAGCATCCATGAATGGGACCTACCTAAGCCACACGTCCCATACTGGGTGGGTTAAAGAACCCCTTCAAATGTCTTGGGAAGAGCACACTGCCTCCAAAACCCTACGGCCGAAGGCAACGTCCCGCGATGCATAGACATCCAACTTGTAGTTGCGGATGAAGGTGAAGCCCACGTAGCTGCCCTGCAGATCTCTTCCAGAGAAGCATGAGATTCCCATGCACGAGATGTGGCTGCTCTCCTTGTGGAGTGTGCTGTAATGCCCTCTGGGGCTCGCTCACTGAGGAACTCATAAGCAGCAGCAAGGCACCATCTGATCCCTAGCCCCAAAGAGGCCTTAGATAGTTTCTGACTGAGGGAAGCTTCCTGAACAGAGATGAACAATGCCTCAGTCTTCCGAAACTCAGGCGTGCGCTGCAAATATATCTCCAGGGCATGCCGCAGGTCTAGACAGTGAAGCCTTCTCTCTTGCTGATCGACACCCTCAGGGTAGAAATCAGGCAAAACAATGTCCTGAGATCTGTGAAACCATGACCCCACCTTGGGCATAAATGAGGGGTCAACCTGTAACATGACTCGGTTGGGGAAGAACTTACACAAGTCCGGGCGAGCTGACAATGCCCCCAGCTCTGAGATGCGTCGGGCGTATGTAGCAGCTACCAAGAATATTACCTTCCCAGAAAACAGGGGTAGGGGTACCTCCAGCAATGCTTCAAACAGAGGATCTATCAATGCCTCTAGGACCTTGGAGAGGTCCCAGGTTGGGTAACGGTGCATTGGTGGTGAACACATCTTCACCGCCCCCGTCACAAACCTTTGAAAAGCCGGGTGGTGCGACAAGGTCTGGCCCCCAACCCACGTGAGAACCATGCCCAGTGCTGCCACCTGGTGCCTGATTGTGTTGGGTGACAACCCTCGATCCAGGCCATCCTGCGGGAAATCCAGGACTAGCGGAATGGGAGCCGTCCCCGGATTGGCCTCCCTACCAGCACACCAGGTGGCAAAGATCCTCCACATTGCATTGTAAATACCAACTGTGGATGGTCAGCGTGAAGCCTGTATGGTCAAAATGACCCTGTCCGAGAAGGCCCCGTGTTTCAGGACACACCGCTGAATCTCCAGTCAGTCAGTTGTAACCACCTGGAATCTGTGTGTGCTATTGTACCCTGCATAAGAAGTGTGTCGTGCATGGGAAGGGGCCATGGCTCCTCCACGGAAAGGGACATGAGGTCCACAAACCATGGTCTGCGTGGCCATCGAAGAGCAATCAAGATGATCTCAGCACCCTGTTCTATCACCTTCCTGATCACCCTGGGTATCAGTGGAATGGGGGGGAACACATATAACAGGTCCCTCGGCTATGATGACTGGAGGGCGTTCACCCCTTCTGCCCCTTGTGTCTGGAACCTGGAATAGAACCTTGGCAGCTGGATGTTGGCTGGCATGGCGAACAGGTCCACCTCCGGTGTCCCGAAACGCGCCGAAATCTGTCAGAAAACAGAAGAGTTTAGTCTCCATTCTGACTGGTCCACAGAGACTCGGCTAAGCCAATCTGCCCTCATGTTGTCCACACCAGAAATATGGTCAGCCACCAAAGAATGTAAATTAGACTCTGCCCATGTGCACAACCTGGCCTCCCCCATGAGGGGACCCTATCTGGTGCCCCCTTGTCTGTTAACATGGGCCTTAGCTGTGATGTTATCGGTCAGCACTAGGACATGGTGTCCTTGTAATTTGTGGTGAAAATGCAACAAAGCTAATCTAATGGCACGAAGTTCCTGGAAGTTTATGCTGCAG
Source organism: Tropidonophis doriae (assembly GCA_026931265.2). NCBI lineage: Eukaryota > Metazoa > Chordata > Lepidosauria > Squamata > Natricidae > Tropidonophis > Tropidonophis doriae. The sequence continues at coordinate 10,519 of JAPKID020001963.1, read as the reverse complement.
CTCACTTCCTCCACAGACCATTGCCCCTGTGCATCATGTGTGTCTGTGTGTGCTCCCCAGCCATGTAAACCCACATCCGTGATCACAGTGATTCTATCCCTTACCCGGAACTGACACCTCCGAAGGAGAGCCGGAGATCTTCACCATCCCAGGGAGTTACGTACGGTTGCCGGGATAGCCACCCTGATCAAAGAGATATCGATACGTCTCTTCTGATATGGTAGTAGGAACCACTGAAGCTCCCTGAGGTGGAACCTTGCCCAAGGGACTATGGCGATGGCAGACACCATCTTGCCCAGTAACTTGGATAGAGTGGCCAAGGATGGGTGTGGCTCTCTCTCAATCTCACTTACCAAAGATTGGATGTTGGCCACTCTCTGTCCGAGAGGAACATCTTACCAGACAGTGAATCTATCCATGCTCCCAAGTGGAGAATCCTCGTGGTGGGCTGGAGATGGCTCTTGGCCCAGTTAATAGAAACCATGAGATTGAAATACCTGCATAGTAATAGTCATGTCCCTCATAGCGGCCTCTGCTGAGCCGGACTGAATAAACATATCATCCAAGTAAAATTGTACCCTAATGGGAATGGAGTGAATGTGAGCCGCCAAGGCTGCCATGATCTTAGTAAAAACTCGAGGGGCAGATGAAAGACCAAACGGCAAGGCAGTATATTGAAAATGACATGTATTGTAACAAAAACGTAAATAGCTCCGGAGCTGAGGAGCAACAGGTACAAGCAGATATGCCTCTGTTAAATCAATTGAGGTCATGAAATCCCCCCCCCCTAATTCCCTCCAAAATGGAGTGGAGGGAGTGCATTTTAAACCTCCTATAAACTATGAACTGGTTTAAACGTTTTAGGTCAAGTACCGCGCGCCAACACCCCGACGCTTTCGGGATCACAAACAGAATAGAGTAAATTCCCAGGAGGACCTGGTCCGGGGGGACAGATTCGATAGCTTCAATGGCCAACAGGTGAGTGATGGCCTCCTCCATCAATCCCCCTGCGCTGGGGGTTGGTGGATACAGGACATGGCAAGAAACAACTCAGGGGGTGCGCCAAAAATTCCAAAGCCAGACCGCACCTGACCGTGGAGCGAACACACAAGTCAGAGGTGACCATTTCCCATTGGTCTGCGAAATGTCGCAGTCTGCCCCCAATGGGAAAGGGTCCCCCAGGCAACTCAGTTCTTCCGGTAGTATCGGTTATCGGCGCTGCGAAAGGGCCGCTTTGCTTGCCCCCCACGCACTGGTCTAAAAGGTTGCCTTTGCTGCCTATACCTCTGGTTGAAGTAGCCCCCCTGCCTGAAACCAAATTGGGAATAGTTGGGCCAGGATGAGGACCCAAATTCTTGCGACCCCCACTGCTGCCATCTGGGATAAGGGGCAGGCCTGTTGGAACCCCGTTTGGAGTTGGATGGTAACACCTTCCTTTTATCTTTCCCCTCCACCAACAAAGGATTTAGGGATTCACCAAAAAGGGTCCCCCCCGCATAGGGGCCCGCCGCCAGCTTCCATTTGTGTTTTATTTCGCCCTGCCATTGGTGCAGCCAAAGAAGTCTACGGGAAGAGATGGCAGATGCGGTTGCTTTGGAAGAGAAGCACACCACACTCAGGGTAGCGTCCGACGTGAACTGTACTGCAGCTATGATCTTATTTAAGTCCTGGTGGGACCCGGCGTCAGATGCTGGAATGTGAGCCTGGAGCTGCTGTAACCAGAATAGATTCAATCTAGAAAAGAAAGAGGCCGATGACGAGGCCCTGACCGCCCAGGCTACCGCCTGGTGCGCCCAATGAGAACTTGGTCGGCCCTCTGGTCTTCAGGTTTCAAGACGTCCTCTTGGCAGCCCGGCAGAGCAGCAGAAGAATAAAGCATCCACTTCCGGACACACAAGGCACTTTTCAAGGGGCTCCTCCATGGTGAAAAAGTGTCGGTCATTGGCCGTGGGAGACTGGCCCATCGCTGGGGAGGCCCACTGCCTCTGCACAATATCCATGAATAGTTGTGGCATAGGTATCAGTTCCGAAGCCACCTTGTGCTCCAGGAACAGGACCTTGGAGGTCGGGCTTTGTGGAGCCGTGGTTGTCTGGGGAGTGGCTGGTTCCCAATCCAAAGCTGCCTTAGCCTTTGCGAGCAGAGGCTGGAACAGAGCAGGTGGAAACAACCCCATATACGCTGGTTTCTCTGGATCCGCCAGACAGCTCAGCATCTGGTAAGTCCCCATCCTTGAAGCCTGGCAAGGAAACCTGCTCCGACACGACACTGTTGGGCTGTGTCTCAACACATGACGCGGGTGTCACTGCGTCCAGGCCCGGAGTTGACTGCGTTTTGGTTTGTAACCCTGCTGCGATGCTCTGCTTGATAGCCTCCACTATTATAGTTTGAACATCGGGCACTGTAGGGGCCACCACCGACATGGGGGGGAGATGCAGGGGCTGAACCCATGGTTCCTCCATCCTGATGCCCGCCGAGGTGAGCGTAAATGTGGCCTCAGGGTAATGGGGAGCTGCCCAGGCATGTGTGGCCCCCCAAACTCTAGCATTATCAATACGAAGCATTGGGCTGAAAGGCCCTGTGGCCAAGGCTGTCAGAGTACCCCCACTGACAAGGCCCTGGGTTTGGATAGCCTCAACAGGGCTGGTTGCAGACGGCAACTCGTTCTCCTTAGGCCCCGTTGACCTCAAATGAGAAGACTTCCGGGCCTTGGTCACCTTAGAGCCCAAGGAGGGCTGGCCCTTGTCTCTGAGTTCTGCACTGGAGCTCCCCCTCATAGGTGCAGATGGGGGGAAAACCATGAGGAGGCCCTGGGAGGCACCGCAGGCTCTACCTCTCCCTGCCATGTCAGGTTGACGCTGCTCTCTGCCATGGTGTAGGGGTGAAGGCCTCTTTCCGAGCGGGACAGCAACAAGGACATGCTAGGCCTTTCCGCTACTTGCCTCCTTCCGCAAACTGCGATCCTCATCTCTAGACTGGGTATCGCTAGTGGCCCAGTGAATAAAAGACAGGAGCGCTGGCCAGAAGATGTAAATTGCCAGCCGGAACCGCCAAGCCACTGTTATCTTCTGACACAGCTGAGGGAAAGCGGTGCAGTCTGATTGGCCCAGATAATGGCCCTCATGTCAACTGCGCATGTGCGCCAGCTCGACTGCATTCAAGCCGTCGTGAGGTGCAAAGATGGAGATTTGGGCTCACAATTGCCAAGGAAGGCCTCAGATGGCGGAGAGAGGCCTGGCAGGAAGGCCAGCGGCTGTAGGCGTGTCTCACTCGAAGAGAGATTGCACCAGCCGCAAACACGCAGGCAAGGCCAGTAAGTAAATGTCCATAAGGAGCCGGAGCCCCACGGGTGCAGCAGCGAGCGATGGAGGGCTTCTGGGCGCAAAATTCAAATCACGCGGCATGCCAGTAGTACTCACAACAAGTAGCATAAAAGTAGAAGTAGTAATTATTAGGTCTCTCACAGGTTGGAATCACCAACTGTCCCAGAGTGGACTGAGTCGGCAAACTGGGCCTGAGGCTCACAGGAGGGGTTATATAGGGTGTTTATAGGTATTCATACAGACTCAGTCCAATCAGAGTAAGGACCATGTTAACCCATTCATGGATGCTATCTTCCCCTTATTGAGAACTACATGTTCCCTGATACAGTTAACATTTCATAACACAAATCCTTAAAGCCGAAGTGGTGCAATACCTTGATGAAATATGTTTTTATAGCCCAAACTGGAACTGGTATCCTTGGTTTAAATAAAGAAATAGACACACACACACACACACACACACACACACGTTTTATTTAGAAGCACACACACACATACTCTATGCTTTATTTAGTGACACCTGAATGGAGGGGTAATGCTGAAACTTTTAGTTTTGGGGATTGTGTAGCAGTGTGATTCACTAGTAATACATGCATAATATGTATATAAAATCAAACTCTGGTGAGGTTTAATCAAAAGTGCCCAAGATGTTTTTTCATGAATTGAATGGAGATGCTCAGTCAACTAGGTCATGGTTGTCCCAAAGGTGCTTTTTCAAGAGATAATTGGACTTTGTTTTTCCTTGAAGACACTTCTCATCCAAGAAGTGAAACATCTTCAAGGAAAAACAAAATCCAGTTGCTTTTGAAAAAGCACCTTTGGGACAATTTGCACAAGTGTGATAAAGCATGCTTTAATTGAAAGGTGAGCTTTCTAAATTGTTCAGATCCTCCTCTGACTTGGATTAAGATCCAGGAACATTTTGTAAATTACTAATCAGACCTTTTAATAATGTGTTTTATTTTTAAGAAGGAGCAGTCAATGGAATCTATTTGGACTGCAACTCCAATATCTAAATTTGTATAAACACCTTACTCAGCATACATTAAAAAGGGGGTGGGGGGATAGCAGACTGATTCTAATTAGGACTACAATTTTGATCAAGACCCAAATACAAGCTTAATCATGGTGCTCAAGTTTAGAAAAAAACAAGGAGATTTGTACTTTCACTCTATTTCAGGAGGTGGAAGTGAATTTATTTCCACTTTAAAAGAATTGCATATTTCATTCTATTTGAAAAGAAGATTAAAATGAGAGCTGCCCATAAGAATAACCATTACTGACTTGATGGGCAAGGGTCCAACTTATTAGAAGTCAGTTTCATGTGTTCAAAAACATTTGTCTCTGCTGATTTCAGCCAATGTCAAACAAGAGCTTATAAGCTAAAGCTAATAACTGTCAAATAATTAATAATTACCAGTAGTAAATATTGCTGAAGGCTGGTTGCCAATTGAGTGGGATCCAAAAAAATGTACAAATAGCTCTGTACAATGAAAGGGACTGAAATTGCAGACAATTGCAGTTCATCAATAATTCTGCTAGGTACTAAACCAATATTAAAATCGATAGGACTTACAGAAGGAGATCATGATATGGATGGTGGTGTTTATAGTTCAGCAAGAAAAAACAGGCACCTGGATTTTGGACAGAGAACCCAAACCTATATTAATATTTCTATATCTCTGGCCCAGAAATTGGACATAGAATCAAATATCAAAGCCTAAATAAGCAATGAAATCAGACAAAAATTGAGTGATCTAATATTTACAAATGTTAGTAGAATATCTTGGGGTGGGGGAATTTGACATCAGAAGAAAATTGAGTTTCATCACTGTCATTGGTGAAAGATGGAACTAAGAAAACTTGACTGATTTTGAGATTGTATGACATCAAAACAGGGTGGCTATGGAATTTGTAAAAATTAATTGTAATATCTAGACTTAAACTTTTAAAATGTATTATTGTGGGACCTCTCTGAGTTCTGATTGCCTAAAATAAGTAACAATTTCAAGAGTTAGCTCATAGAAGCCTTTATTTCTTTTCTTTATTTCCCAAGGAGAGAGGAGGGAGGGGGAAGGAGCATTCAATCTTAAGGCTAATAGCACACTAATTATTTAAATGGCTGCTTGGCTATCACTGAAGGAATAGAAGTACTCTCCCCATGACTTATTGCAGAAAAAATAATATGTGGATGACTTCAGAAGATGCAGTAAGTCCATTTAAAGGGAAAATGGTCAGAATCTCCATGACATTTCTTTGGAATTAAAACTATCTTCAGGGGAGCAAACATTTGTTTTTGAGATCACTATTCTATTTTACATTTTGTATCTAAGAATAACAACATCTATCTCTCAATAAAGCACAATCAACTAGAAAGTCTGGAAAATGATTTAAAATTAGTGAAAATCTATCTCACTGACAAGACCTACTGACATGGCCTTCTGAACTAAAAAAGTATTTATTTCTTTACATGCAGCACAAATACGTTTAGTTTCACCTCTGATTATGAGTTAAACTAATTCTGCATTTACAAACCAATGCACCAACTGAAACTTTCTCCAAATTTTGAAGAGTAGCTTACAAACAATTCAAAAAATAAGATAAGAAATAAGAAAGTTGTTGTGGAACAACTTGCCTCCAGAAGTTGTGAATGCTCCAACACTGGAAGTTTTTAAGAAGATGTTGGATAGCCATTCTCCGAAGTGTTGTAGGGTTTCCTGCCTAGGCAGGGTGTTGGACTAGAAGGCCTCCAAGGTCCCTTCCAACTCTGTTATTCTATTCTAAATATTTACAAATATAAATTCATTTATTGCGTAAAAGTCCAATTTATTAGGGAAAACTAATGAAATATGAACCCCAAGCAAAATTGCAAATAAAAATGTACAAAATTTACTAAAAATATATTTAAAAAAAACAAAAACCCTTAAGTTCAGATTTGACAGCTTCATAAAAATTAGATAGTGATAACAACTGAACCTAATATATGTTCACAAATAAGAAACGGAGAAAAATGATAGCTTTATCGATCTCTACTACTGAGATGAGACTTTTAAAGCTGAGATTTTTTTAAAGTGCGCAAAATTGCAAATACAAGCATTATCATCTATCTACATACGCATTATATGTGCATATATAGTCACTCAGATAGCTTTGTCTTGTTGAATATTTAGTATCCTCCAATTTTTATGTATCTGTTTTCCTTTGGAAATGCTGAATGAAGCTGTAACAAAATGGATAATGCAGGCCTAATGCTTCCACAAGTTAATAAGAAAGCTGCAATGAATCTCGCATTGCAGATTGAAGTATATGCTTTTCCTATTATTGCTCCAGACTTTGAGATGATTACATAACCTTAATACAATAAATCTTGCCTGATGTGAATTGTGCAGCTGTAACCACAATCCATTTTTACTAAGGTGGCATTTCTGTCATCTTGTTAAACACGAACATTATATATGCACAAGTCATAATTTTATAACCGTTACTTCTGGCAAACAGACAGCTTTGTCAGTCAGAGAAAACAGCAGAGCACAAGTCAGCCATACAAGTACTTAAGGAGCTGGTTGTGATGTCTGCATTTGGGGTGGAAAATACCCCCTTGCAGATTTTCACATCTGCATGTCGAACTTTCAAGGGACGAGAAAACTGAGGCTTCCAAAATGTTGCACTCTACTTGTCCCCGCTTGCTAGCAGGTCTTTTGCTTTTATCAAAGTCATTCTTGACAGGAAAATCCTGTGTAGGTTTCCTCAAAAGTGTACGTCACGGAATTAATGTAATGGTATGACGGGAACAAGATTACTAAGGCCTCAGCATCAATATAAACAGAGTTTTCACATTAATACTACTTCTTAAGAACTAAAAACAAATATAAAGTAAATGTAAAGGTTCCTCTCTCACATATGTGCTAGTCGTTTCCGACTCTAGGGAGTGGTGTGCTCGTCGTTCCTGACTCTAGGGGGCGGTGCTCATCTCCATTTCAAAGCTGAAGAGCCAGCGCTGTCCAAAGATGTCTCCATGATCATGTGGCCAGCACGACTGAACACCCTTCGGTATTACCTTCCCACCAAAGGTGGGTCCTATTTTTCTACTTGCATTTTTACATGCTTTCAAACTGTTACGTTGGCAGAAGCTGGGACAAGTAACGGATGTTACATGGATTCTGTTAGGGATTCGAACTGCTGAACTGCCAACTTTTCTGATCGACAAGCTCAGCATCTTAGTCACTGAGCCACCGCACCCCCCAAAAAACAAATATAGTCACCATTAAAATAAAAATAACGTCGTTTTACTTTGAAACTATGTTGATGATAAGGTACAATTCCCTACTTCCTTTCATATTGGGACTACAATTCCTAAATTTTCCTACACTGTAGCAATAGCAATAGGACTTAGAGTTCCATACTGCTTCATAGTGCTTTGTAATCCACTCTAAGCAGTTTACGGGGTTAGCATATTGCCCCCCAACAATCTGGGTCCTCATTTTACTGACCTCAGAAGAATGGGAGGTTGACACAACCTTGACCCAATGAGGATTGAACTGCTGGCAGTCAGCAGAATTAGCCTGCAATACTCCATTCTAACCAATGCACCACCATGTCTTAACAGCTGTTAATGTATTTTAACTGTGCTGTTAATGCCCATGCTGGTTGGGAATTCCAAGAATTATAGTCCAAGACACCTTGACAGGTGATTGGAAAAAGATGGCAGTAAAAAACAGTTTTAAGAGCTTATTATTTTAAGTGAAAGGTTGCAATTAAAAACAAAGATGTATCCTTGTTCCACCCATTATTACTAAGCTCCCCAATGGCATGGCTCCTATTGTCAAAGTTGCATATTGAAATGTTTAAATGCTTTTCATTCAACAGATACGATGTCTCAGATAAAGGCAGGTAAATATTTTCCCATCAACAGTTAGTTGTTTGCCACAATACGTTTTCCCACATAAGTTTGTATCAAGGCCAGCAGTCTTTTGAAGTAGTAGATTGCATTTTGTATTTAACTTTTTATCTCACCCTCACATACACATATATTCCCAAAATCTTATATGAAAGTACAAATAAATTAAAAGATGTAGGTGGCTGTTTTAATATATTTTTAAAATATAGTTTTGAAATTTAGTGGTGGCTGTGGGTGTTACAGTAATTTAAACCCCCTGCTGACCCCTGGTTCACCATAAATATCTGACATTCTTTCTGACATACAAAAATTCTAGAAATCAAAGTAGAATCCTGCCCCTGGAGACCACATGGTTCAGTAACTCAAGTCAGTTCATCATTACTGTACTTTAGCTCCTGTGCCAAAGGGAATGCTTTGTCACTCCCCCTACAGTTGTGGGTTGAGTATTTTTCTACCTCCTCATGAAATTGGAAGGTGTGGGGGGGGAACACCATTAATAGGGTGCTGTATGGCTGCCATTTTTGTACCTTCTTTTGTACAGCTAGAAGCAGTGTTTCTCAACCTTGTCAACTTGAAGATGACAGGACTTCAACTCCCAGAATCCCCCAGCCAGCGAATGGTTGGGGAGTTGAAGCCCAGATATCTTCAAGTTGACAAGGTTGAGAAACACAGAGCTAGAGAGACCAGTGACCATGAAAAGGGACAGTGGGCAACAGTGAGTAGAAAGAAATCTGGTGGACAGGTAGAAATGCCCTGAAAATAGACTTACTGCAAGCACTGCATGTCAGTGCTGACATTTAAACAGTTAATATCCAGCTGCAGATAAACTTCTGACTACTTTTTTTCAGATTAAGAACAATTTCTATGCTTCTAAATAGATATTTCATGAGGCCACCATTGTGCATTTCTTAGCCAACTTTAAGCATTCTTCCCCTACCATGCCCACCAAGCTACACCTACAGAACTGGTAGTAAAAAAAATTGAATTTCCCCACTGAGTTAAGTCTATCTGGTGATACCTTTTGAAAAGTGATTGCAAAGTTCATGTAGCTCAGGATACACGTGCAAAGATATTTGACCATGTTCTCCTATTAGATCAAGCTTGCAAAGCCTGCACTAGACTGAAATGTGTTTTGGTGAAAATTCATATTTTACTCTTCAATGGTTTGACAGAAAGATAATTTCAGAATTTTTTTCTATATTACTCTGTCCATTCCACAAGATGAGACCAGATCCAGTGTGCCTATAGTCAATTGTTTGCACTACAGATTGGGCTCATCATACTAATGATTGGCTAAATATATTTTGAAGCCTTTTTAAAAAATTGTGGTGGTTGTAAGAGTAAGAATGGATGGATATTTCTGCTTTGCTTTCTCTCACATCCAATTACTTTTTTATGCTTCTAGATTTATGGACAGAGTTGTCAGGTGTTATCAAAAACAGCTTCCATCTCCATTTAGCTATTACCAGCATAGAGGGGGCTGCACAAAAGTTCTTGCTTACAGTGTTCTCACTGAAGATAATTTACTATATGCCTGTCGAAGATGAGGAACTAAGAAAAAATATCAGCAGGCCTAATTCACTAGAACCATGGATAAAGATTGAAAAATTCAATCTCAAATTTTTTAAGTCTAGAAAGCATTCAATGCAGAGGTGGGTTCAGGCAGCCACTACTGTCAATTCGCTCATGTGTGCACCTCACGCCCATGCCCACCTACTTGATAAGCCCTGTGTGCGTATGTGCAGTTCAATTAAAAACAAGATGGTGGCACCTATGCTGCCGCATGGAGAACCTGTTCAGGGGCGTGGCAGGCCTGGGTCGCTGCTAGGTCCAGCAATCCAGGCCACCAAACCACTACCGGTTAAGCCGAACCGGTCCAAACCGGTAGGAACCACCACTGATTCAATGTCATCAAACCTAATTGACAGAACAATAACTTTAACCTCTGCTCACATTTATTTATTTATTTTTGCAGGATCCAATATGGGTCCATCACCAGGACCAGAGGTTTTGTCTTCTGAGCTTTCGGATTTGTGCTGGAGCCCATCTTCAGTTAACTTCTCCCTAGCTAAAGAGAAGTCGGGATGAGAAGTAAAACGTTTGAAAGAAAAACGAAGTCCAATTGCCTTTGGAAAAAAAAACACCTTTGATTTTTTGAGCAAACTGTGATCTGGTTGATGCAAAATCCCCATAGATGTCCATAGGGTCATTTATTCCAGGATCCAATCTGCGTCAGTGACCAGGACTAGAAGCTTAGTCTTCTGAGCTTTTGGGGTCGTGCTGGAGCCCATCCTCAGGGCG
>JAPKID020001962.1:0-13970 GCA_026931265.2 Tropidonophis doriae | reverse complement strand
TTTCTTTCCTTTCTTCCTTTCCTTTCCTTCCCGTTGTGTTACCGGCAGCAGCAGGCCAGACTTACTTCCAGGTACGCTGGTGGAACCGGTTCTCACCGGTTCTCTAAATTTCACCATCCAGCTCTCGTGAGTAGGTGTGAACCTGCAGAAACCCACCACTGTACTGCGCTGATCGCTTCCTAATTATCACACAAAGTTCCTTTCAAATACGGCACCAATGATATATATATAATTGTGTAGATGTCACACCTGTGCCAGGTACATGCAATGGAAATGTAAAAAATTGTAAAAAAAAAAAGGTAGGTAGAGGAATACAGGGAGAGCAGTGAGCCATAGAAATTATTTTATGATATTTTGTATTATGTCATAGTAGTAGGTAGGTAGGTAACTATAGGGATAGAGAGAGGAAGGGAGAAATGCGGTAGGTAGGTAAGTAGGTAGGTAGGTAGGTAGAGGGATAGAGAGAAAGGGGGAGAAATACAGTAGGTAGGTAGGCAGAGAGAGAAAGGGAGAAATACAGTAGATAGGTAGGTTGGGGAGTTATATGGTAGTTGTGTGTATGGTTTGTGTGTGCAGGTGTAGAGCTACACACAGATTTGTTGGCCATTTAACCAGACTGGGCCACAGCAACTCGTGGCTGGGAATGGCTAATATAGTAATAAAATGAGTACTTCTTCCAAAACTGGGCTGATAAGGTGAAGGAGCATTTCTGACTCAACCCAGAAGCCTAAGTGCAGGAGCTTGTCTAGAAGAAAGTAAAGGAGATCAGGCAAACCAAACAGCAACAATACACCAGCCAGCACAAACCAAAAAGTTTACTTTTGCACAAAAGCAGAAAGACACTACTTTCAGAGCAGAAAAATACGGAAAATGGTTGTGTTTGTGGTGGACTAGAATGGGTAGAAGTTATGAATGTCTACTTTCTGGGTTAAATGGACCTAAGTTAAAAGAAGTGCTGTTCTAAATTTTTGAATATTTCAAAAGTTATCATCACTCTGAAATTTAGTATTGTTCATGTCTGGCTAAGGACTTACTCTCTGTATCATCCCCTTCTCCCTAAAAATAAACCAGGTGTAGATATTGTGATGCTTCTTCGTTAAAGCCTATGGATGGGCATATGTTTAAAATCCAGTCTCAAAGCAGCTCAGATCAATTCAGTTGCCTAACTCAGGGTTCCCCCTGGTCCGTTTACACAGGCCAGAAACCGACTGCACAAACAAGTAAAACCCCATCTGCAGGATACAGGCAGCATACGAAACTACATTCCCTCCAGTCCATAGAAAAACCTCTCTCTACTGAACCAGTTCCTGGTACCCAAAAGGTTGGTTTGACCACTGCTCTAACTCTTGCCTTGTTCCCTTTTCTTTACCCCTCTCTCTTAAGGTCAATACATTGCTCTTTGTCCTTAATGCTCAAATTGAGGCAGGGTATATTGGATAAAGGTACTCCCTGAGAAAAGGATGAAGATGAGACAAGAGTGATCACTGAAGCATTTTTGTGGTAGCCATCTCGGAGGGGGTGCGGATACCCTCAAGGAATAACATACTAGCAAAATGATCCAGGGCAATCATCCAGGATACTGCAAGTGTGATTGTGGGACCTGGGTGGTGAAAACAGAGATTGTATAGGTATAACTGCAATTATTCTCAAGGTGAAGGTAAAACGGTGTTTTGCTCTTCTATTCATTTTAGTATGAGGCAACATTCTTGCATCCTTTCCATACCAGAGTGTGCCTCCATTAAAGCTGTCTCTAGAATTACTGAAAATCAAAGAAGTATTTCCAAAGGAGAATATACAGTGCAGATTTCTTTTGCCTCTTTTTAGTGTATAAAGTAGTTCTTAGCTTAACCTTAGTGTGCCCTGAGTTCATCTTTCTTCTAGGTGTTGGTCTGTGAACAGTTATGTCTTGTTGCAAGAGAGCCTCCAGACTGTATAAAATAATGTCAGTATGCTTGAGTAGTCTCAGGCTTTGGTTGTCCTTGTCCAATATTAGCCCCTTTACTACAACTGATTCATATTGTGTTCTCCCATAAGCAGCATTGTCTCCTCACCTGGAGGACTTTGCATTTTCCCCATTTAAAATAATATCTGGCCAATGTTCCAACTTGTCAAGACCCTCCTAAATCTTTGTCCATTGAGATGTCTGTGTCATTTCCTAATATGATAACCATCCAAACCATAACCATGTCTCACAGTACATTTCCTTCAACAGATGCTTGTGGGACACCTCTCAATACTTACTTCCAACTTGAAGTGCACCCACTGATTTAGATTAAATAAATGGTGTATCTATCTGGTGGTTGCATGGCCCAGACTGCAGAGAAAGTGGACAAAACTAGTTGTAATGGCAGGTTTTATTGAATGCTTTACTGAAATCAAAGCAGAATAGGAATACCATATTCCAATGTCCAACTAAACTGTTCCCTGATCAGACTGATTGTGTATATCTTACTCTTGATAAACTCATGCTTGCTTCTGCCAAGCAATGCATTCTTTCATCAGTGCTCAACACCATCTGTTCCATAGTTCTGCCTAGTATCATCGTGAGAAATGAATCATGATTTAGCCATTTGTCAGAGCCAGTGAGGTCTCGTAAAAAGCTGTTAGCATATGGTCTCATTGTATTGTACAGATCCAAGGTCATCTGGCATTTCCATTTCACTGCATGGTTAATGCTATTTGCTCGCTAGCTATTTAAACATCCAATTAGTGAGTATCTGAGTTCCATTTGAAGAATTATTGTTTATAGAGATTGACAAAAGGATTAAGAAAAAATGTACCAAATGATCCAGGTGGAAGTTGTATCTAACAGAAAGAGGTCCAGAGTAAAGTCATCTGCAGCACTTGCCTCTTCACCACAACTTCAAAACAATAAAATGTAAGAAAGTCAATTCTAGTGTTCTATTCTCCCACCAGACAAAAAGCCCATAAGCAGAGCATGACTCACCCTAACATGTCTTATCTCAGGACTTCTGAGCAAAAGTGCATGGTCAAACAAGTCAAGAGTATCAACATACAAGACAATTACAATAAGGAGAGTCCAACACAGAATTCCAAATATATCTAGCATTATTGTTAAATCCAGAGTATTGAGCATGCAATTCAAGATCAAGATAGACCTTAGAAGCATATTGACCTTGGTATATAATAGAGCAAATGCAAATGACACTGTTTACAGCATTGTTTGGGCTGTTCCAAGAGAGTCTTTTTGATTGTGTGAAAAAAAAAATATTTTAAGCATAGTGAAAGAATTGCAATTATCCTATTCATATAAAGATTATTCAGCAAGTATTGTAGGCCCAATTGGCAAAAGAAAGCTCAGGACCATATTGGTTAGAAACATGCAGAAGTGGTCATCCTGCAGTAGCTATGGCTAAGATGATGATGATGATGATGATGATGATGATGATGATGATGATGATGATGATGATGATTGTTACACTACATTACATTATTAATTTTTCTTGAATGCATTTCTAAACCATACTTATTTTTCCAAAAACCATATTAGCTGTTAAAAATAGAAGTGGGATATCTTATTCTCACTTATTTCTGAAAACATTTAGTCAATATGAAAATTCAATTATGGGAAAAAATGAGTCTTCAAAGTATGAGTTATAGAGCCTTTTTTGACACACAGTTGTATAACTGGTACTAAAATCCACTATGCAAAACCATTTTATTCATAAAATAATTGCCTTAACCGCTTTCCATGAGATTAGATTAAATACAGCTAGTGTTCTTCAAGCACATTCAGCTGAATATTACATCAATTAATGGTACGGGCTAATAATTACATTGCTGTTATTCCGTTTGCAATTATTTTTGTGGCTTTTAAGTATTAGCTGTAATTGCACCAAACAATTTTCTTATTGCAATAAAAAAAAGCTATTATCGCTATTGGTATCACTTAGAAGAAAGATTGCAAGGAAACAGTTTTAGCTAAAGAAAAACAAGATTAAAAAGTATGACAACAATGTTGTTATACTAGCTGGTTAAGTATTAATTTCAGAGATACAGAGGCTAACAAATTATTTTAAAATTGACTAATGAAAAGTTAATTAATTATTTTTATTTATGTGATCAATTCAATTTACTTATATTGTTGATTTCTTTAAAATAATTGTTTTTAGGACAATAATGTGGCTCGTGAGATAAAACAATGTAAAGAATGCATGCCAAATTTACTCAAAGCCTGTGACAAGAGTAGCATAGACATTCTACCCATCCATCTTTCCAAAGTGTAAAAACAGCAAAACCATTGCAAATGCTATAAAATGAAATGTTGTAAGAAGATCATACAGTGGAGAAGGTGTGCTTAGCCCTCTTGCAATCTATCACTTCTCTGAAGGACTTTAGCTCTCAGACTTCTCCAGCCAGCTTTCCTGGCTGGAGAATTCTGGGAGCTGAAGTCCTTCAGACTTAAAGTTGCAAAGGTTGGAGACCCCTGCAATAAAGGGCACAGTGGTTAATATGGTTAGGACATTGGATTGGAGGTTAGCAAGCTTGTGTTTGACACCCGAGTGCTGCTGTAATAGTGAGGTGAGCGCCTGTCTCTTGTGCCAGCTCCTTGATGAGGTTATGAAAGAAGCCCCCACAGATTCCCTCAGGCAACAGTGATGTCACTGGCTAATCCTTTCAATCTGGAAGCACCTTAATGTCTCTGACACAAATGGCATAGAGGACTGTTTAGGATCAGCCAATTGCCAAGTGATTCTGACTGGATTACAGAGGGTTCATAAGAAAGGATATGAAAAATAAGTATTACAACAATCCATGCAACCATGGATTGGAGACCAAGACAAATCCAAATACACACCATTTAACAGGTTCTCTATTGATCCAGCCTAGCAGCTGTGGAAAATTGGATCTTTCAGGTCCTCTGAAAAGAGTAGGGCTATTTAGACTTCAGGAAGGATACTCTTATTCATACATACATACATACATACATACATACATACATACATACATACATACATACATACCCTCAACCACTTTCCTCTTATTTCTTGTTATTCTTTTAAAAATCTATTTTAAATGGTTTATGTTTGAGAGCTACGTGGAATTCACCACAATATCCTTTTTACCATGCTATTTATTCCTTCCCTTTAAAACATCACAGAAAAGAGCTCTATAGTGATCCCTAATGATGTTTTGAAGCATCGCAATGTGGAATGTGTGAGTATAATCCCCTTCCTGGATTAGCATCCAATGGGACAAGGGAAAAGTTTCTCTTCCTTCAACAGGTTCCCTACCTGAGAGGGGCTTCAGAAAACATGTGAAAACAGGGCCTTGTGTTAGGGGGAAAAAGAAAATAATGACATCACATGATTGTATCAATACCTACAATCACAGTTTATTCTGGAAAAGAATAAAAGCAGGCCTTTGAACCTTGCATGTGCATAGGGATCATGTTTACTCTATTTAAACCTTAAAATGGTACTTCTGATCAGTACATGAAAAAAAATCTCACTACATTTTGTAGCTTTTTTAATTAAAGTGAAAACATGGTATTGCCATATGAAAGAATTGGAAATGTAAATAAAGTATTTGTATTTATTAGTTTGTCAGACATGTACAAGATAGCAGGTATAAATATAAACATGGATATAAATGAAAGAAATGTAAGTAACTGAGAGGGATCTTGGAATCCTAGTGGACAACCATTTAAATATGAGCCAGCAGTGTGCAGCAGCTGCCAGAAAAGCCAATACAATTCTAGGCTGCATAAATAGAGGGATAGAATCAAGATCATGTGGAGTGTTAATAACACTTTATAATGCCTTGATAAGGCCACACCTGGAGCACTGCATTCAGTTTTGGTCACCACGATGTAGAAAAGATTGGAGACTCTAGAAAGTGCAGAGAAGAGCAACAAAGATAATTATGGGATTGGAGGCTAAAACATATGAAGAACTGTTACCGGAACTGGGTATGTCTAGTTTAATAAAAAGAAGGACTAGGGGAGACATAATATCAGTGTTTCAATATCTCAGAGGTTGCTACAAAGGAGAGGGAATAAAGCTATTCACCAAGGCACCTGAGGGCAGGACAAGAAGCAATGGATGGAAACTAATCAAAGAGAGAAGCAACCTAGAACTAAGGAGAGATTTTCTGACAGCGAGAACAATTAATCAGTGGAACACCTGGCCTCCAGAAGTTGTGAATGCCCCAACACTGGGAGTGTTTAAGAAGATGTTGGATAACCATCTGTCTGAAATGGTTTAGGGTTTCCTGCCTAGGCAAGGGGTTGGACTAGAAGACCTACAAGATCCCTACCAACTCTGTTATTCTATTCTATTCTAGATGAATACAAATAGATACAATAGGATAGGGACATTAGGCATGCTGGTGTACTTATGCACATCCTCTTTACGGCCCTTTTAGAAATGAGGTAAGGTGCACGGTGGACAGTTTAAGGCTGAAGCTGTGAGGGTTTGAGGATGTAACAACGTGGGGGATGTAACAAAGTGGAGGAGGGGACCCTGATACTTCAAAATTATAGACCTATGTCTGCCAGCACTCAATGAAAAAGAAACCCCTGAGAAAACTGCCCCCCCCTCACCAAAACAACAAAACACCCCTGGAAATCTAGCACAGCTGCTAATCTAATATTTTCCTCCAGGACAATCTTCGTACATGGTACAGACAAAGCCTCACAGCTTTACAAGCATCAGGGCTTACATTGTGCATTTCAATCGGACTACGCAGGAGTATTCCTCTGAACATATGACAGTGCAGGCCACTAAATAAGAAATGAGAAAAACCTTACATAAACCAGTCGTAATTTCAGGGTATTCCAATCCAAGACATCAAATCCATTTTATCTGCTGTCCAGTCACAAGCTAGTGAAAGCCATCTTCTCGTCAGAAGAATAATGAGGATAAGGCAAAAATATTTTCTTTGCCAGTTTAACAAGATGAAACATTTGCTCTCTGCTTGGTGTAAAGTAACAGCAAGCTGATTAGACCTGATAGTGATCCTCCCTAGAGGATTCCAATGAACAAGTCACAAAAGGAGCAGGTCAGAAAAACCAGGGAAGTAAATGATGAGAGGGGAAAGAGATGAAAAGGAGGGTTTTAATAGCCTCCTCTGCTAGACTTGCCAAGATAAAATATGATGGTTTCTTCTTTTTTTTCCTTTCCTAATATTTTATCTGTTTAAAATATAACAGTCTCATTGGGTAATTGGCTGCAGGTTCACTCTTTCTGAACCTCCTATCAACATAAATTAGAAAAACGTTTTAACCAATATGTGCTATTTTTTTTAGTGTTGAAATGGATCCTGAAGATCTCTTTCTCTCCCTCTCTGTCTCCTTTTATTCACACCATTTGGAAACCTTTTGAAACTGCTTGGAGTTATGTGAATTATTGATATTATGTAAAAGCCCAGAATGGACTGTCATCTCCTATTTATTCCTGTAAAACAGCCTGGTCACTTCTTTAATAGCTGAGTTAGCTCTGAAACCACCATAAGGTATATTGTCCAGAGTTTCCCTAGTCTATATCTATAATGTATACCCAGATCCCCTCTGGAAGATTGACACCTTGCTGCTTAGAAATAATCATATAAATAAACACCTACACGCATAAGAATACCTTATTTGCTTTGGAGATGTTTATGGAAGGATTTCAATAATAACCTTTAAAAGCTTGATAAGAACTGCTTTTGCGGAAGCCACATTAATACTGAGGTTTGACCTAACAGTTATTATATTTACATGTCATCTTTCTACAAAAAGCAGAAATGAAAGCAATGGGTTTTAAAAAGTATGCACGTTTAAAATATTGCACATATTGGATTTTGCTTAACTAAACTTGAAAAGAGATTATAGGCTAAACAATCCTGCAATTATTTTATGCACTTCTTTTTTTAAAAAGCATTTCATCAACTTCTTCCCAATATTCTGATAAAACTGATTATTTTAGCAATAAATGCCCTTTTTGTTAGAAAATCTGCTGCTTACATCTTAATCTTGGTTAAAGGCTGTAGGGCAAGGGCAGCAGCCCGGGACCTTCCAGATGTTTAGACCACTGCCCTTTTCTGCCTCTCAGACCTAAAGGATTGTGGTAGTCACTAAGTCAAAAAGCTGGAGGGCTCCATGTGAACAAGCTTGTTCTGTTTTCAAGGCCACATTCAGCCTCCTGTAAAATTCTGAGATTCACACTCTCAGGAACAGATGAGGCTGGTGGAAGTGTAGGAGAGACAGTGAAGACACAACCTGATGTGTGGTTATCTATTTCTCTAACTGCATTCCACCAGATTTGAGTCCGTTACCCTAACTTCCATTCCCACTTTTTTATTTTTGCTACCTTATTTAATAATGCTAATTATAACTCATGTTAATTACACTTAACAATTGGGTGTTTTCCATGTTAGAGATGTTTGGTATTGTTTATTGCAGTTCACAATGCATTCGTTAAAAACCTATTTGTTCATTCAGGCCGGCCTGGCCTAAATATTATAATCTATTTCGTCCCACCACTTGTTTGGAAATATTTTTAGGCCACTCCGGGGGTTTTAAATTGATGGTTTTTTGCACAGGGTTGAGTTTTTAAATTGTTTTTATCTTGGCTGTATGTTTGTATGTATTTGCTCCTCTTGTGCGCCGCCCCGAGTCCCTTGTGGAGATGGGGCGGGATATAAATCCAATAAACTCTAACTCTAAACTCTTTAAAAGCAGGGCATTGATTTTGGGGGGACATTCTCCCGACTATTCATCAATCAGTCATTATTAATCACTGTTAAATAATTGGATAATTAATGTTTAAGCTATTTCTTTCTTGACCTTCAACTTCCAGAGAGAGAGAGGGAAAGAAGGAAGCCCTAAATAGCAACTGCATCCCTTTCTAGCTGCACGTCTTTCCTTAAATTGCACAACTGGAAGACACTTCAGAAGGGGCTATGAATGCTTAGTTCTTGATGCTTGGGAAAGAGCATTTTGCAACCTGCCCATCTCAGTTGTCATGTAGGTCATCTGCAACCAGTGATGTCATCTCTAATTTCTGTGTCAGGACTTCTAGTGTCTGTCAATCTTTCAAATCAGAGACAGAAGAAATATGTCTGTGTAACTTGTGTTACATTGCACCCGTAATGGGTATGAGCTCTACTTACTGCTCTTCTTGCAGATAAATTCAAAAAGTTATATATGAACAAGCTGAGTTCTCACGTAGATGCCCTCAAAGTTATTATCTGCTAAGCCATCAAGTAAAGCCAAGCCATTAGAATAGTTCTACATTTGTTATGTGTTTCACTATGCTTCCTGTTGTAATTATGGGGAAAAAAAGAATTTCTTTGAACAGAGGACAGCCTATATCCATGGACATAGGCTGTTATTGTGCAGGTTATCATATGCAGCTATGGAAACCTACAATGGAATGTTTTTCCTCAATCTCAAATAAGTGAAATCTCAATTCTACTTTTGTTACAACATCTGCACATTTCAAAATCTAAAAGGCTCAACTGTCTTTCATCTGCATCAAATCTGAAAATTTCATAGCATGATTCATTGCCATTGTTGTACATCCTACTCTCGAGAACTCAAACAATGTAGCGAGTGTTTCTCCTAAAATTATGTTGCTGTCTAGTAAGAAACCAAAGTATGTAATCAAGACAGATGCAAACAAAATTTATACTAGCAGCCAGAAGAAAAGGCTGGGATATTTTAATGGGATATTTGAATTTTATTGTAAAGCTGATGGATTAGTACCACTCACTCTCAATTTATTGGTAAAAAGCAGAATAATATAGATAAGATTAATGCCAGAGCATATTTGTTTAGTATAATTTAGTTGTACTTTTAAGCTTCTAATAGATTATAGTTGTGGGGGGGCCTGAAATTATACCCCTAGCAGCAATTGCAATACTGGCAAAAAAGTCATAAAGCCAAATCAATTTCCAGAATGAATGATCAAGGTTGAAGTGAACAAGAGGGTGTATTTGGAAAACACCACTTATCTGGATCCATTTCAACTGGGCTTTCAGCCAGCATGTAGAATTGAGACTGAATGTTAGGTGACCTGTATTAAGAAACGAAAGAGAATGGTGTAGCCCTATTAATTCTCCAATATCTCATTGTCACTTCCAAATGCCATTGATCATCCTGGACTACAATCCACATGTATCCCCCTCTTCCTCTTTTCCAGTTCCCAGAGCATGCAATATTGTCAAAATTTATTAATATATTTATTAATATATTGTCAAAATATATTGTCAAAATTTAGCAATGGTCATGTAAAAATGACATTACTTTATTTTCTTTTTCTATGAAAAAGAATTTTATTTTAATTTTATTTAAATTTTCTATGATTTTATAGGAAAAGAACAATTATTTAATTTGCTTTTTAACTGCATCACATTTATTAAACTTACTTGGTTTTTAAAAGCATTCCAAATCTCCCAAATGGGGAGAAAAACCCAAGTTTAATTTGTATTCCCTTTAATAATGTTATCACACTACGGTGTGCCAAATTTTTCAACTTTCAATTTCCAAACATTAAAGTAAAAGGTAATGGTTCCCCTCGCACATATATGCTAGTCGTTCCTGACTCTAGGGGGCAGTGTTCATCTCCGTTTCAAAGTCAAAGAGCCAGTGCTGTTCGAAGAAATCTCTCTGGTTATGTGGAGAGCATGACTAAATGCTGAAGGCACACAGAACGTTGTTACTCTCCCACCAAAGGTGGTCCCATTTTTCTACTTGCATTTTTTACATGCTTTCAATCTGCTAGGTTGCAGAAGCTGGGACCAGTAATGGGAGCTCACTCTGTTATGTGGCACTAAGGATTCAAACTGCTGAATTGCCAACCTTTCTGGTCAATAAGCTGAGCAATTTAGCCACTGAGCCACCACATCCCTTCCAAACATTAGGAGGGCTCAAAGATTGTGACATGCCTTGGGAATTGTAAAGATATTGTAGTTACTTTAATATAACTTAGATGTGGTTGGTAAATAACTACATAAATATCATAACTTTTCAGACCATCAATTCCTCAGCAAACAATTCAGATCACCAATTCCCCAGTACCATCAAAGAAGAAATCATTCTCTGTGCAGTAAACTGGATGGAAGATGTCTTAATCATTTTACAGAAAGGCTCAAAAACAGGAAGACCTGCTCAAGTGATTGCAGATGATCTGGTGTATTTCATGAAGAAGAAAGGTGTTGCATTAATGTGGTATTATAAACCTTATTCAGTGCTAGGCCATTTCTGTTAAGTGCAGACTAGTTAAAACCAGTCGAAGCACAACAAGGAAGCTAGCATAAAAAACTATCAGCCAATCAGCAGCAACAAATCCCTGTAGAGTGTGAGGTCATGTGATCCTTTGTGTTTTTATACATTGCCATATATGGTCATGAATTGTGTTAGATAGTGTGACGTGTGCTATGTTTAACCCCGCCTTCTGATGTATTTCAATAAAAGAGGTTCGCAGACCCCAGTCTGGGCTCTCTCATCCCCCTCGAAGGAAAACCTGTCTGGTGTCTTCCTTTTCCCTCACTCGTGAGAGGCCCGCCAGGAAACCTTACAGAAAGGCATTGACAAAAGCTTGAAGGCCATTAAGGAGATTCTACAAATGTTAATACTGCCTGGGAAGGTGGTGCCATTCACTGGGTAGAGATCAAGCAAAGCATCAAATCTGCTGGAGTTGATTGACTGGCCTGAAGGTGTATATGAGACACCTTTGACATGCCAACTGACTACAGAGGAAATAAAGAAGTTCACTCTCAAACCAAAGCAAGTACCACAGTGGCCCTGTCATGCCCGATCAATAGAGAGATGTGTGAAGCAGGTCACAGAGGCAGCAAGCAGAGTGTATACACGCGAGAACATGAGTGTTATATCTGAGCCCAAGAAGCAAGTTAGCGGCTGATGTATAAGAATGAATCAAAACAAGATTTGATGAAACTCACTTAAACATTTTTGTAACTCAGATAATTGCTTCCTGATGTTAGTTTATGATCACATGGATTAAATTTTGCTTAGCTAGATAAGACTTATGCAGAAAATAAACTTTAATTTTTGTAGCACAAGGTGCAATTGTGAGGAGATAAAGTTAACAGTATTTGTGGGCTGTATGATAACAACGAATTTGAATTCTATGTGTTCTATTGAAAAAACAAGGGCGGTTTTGGCAGCACCTCATGAAGTTCGGCTACCTTTGAACTTCCAGAAACTGTTGCTGCAAGCATTAAGAAGCAAGGCAAACTGAAGAGCATACTGCATGTCTATAGCTTAATGACATGATCAGACTAGTGCAAAGTGCATTATTGGAAATAATCCTTCAAGAGAATTCAAAAAGTTTCAAGTGATGTTGATCCGCTAGCTTACCACATGATCACTGGAATATGTTGAAAAATCACAAAGAGCTGCCAGTTATTTTCCAGGCACAGTTCATGTGATGGAATGTGCACCTGCAGCAGCAGAGGGAGAGGATTTTGCCAACTCAGAGAAAGAGGCCCAGAAAGAGGCCCAATTCAAGAGACTTTTGAATCCCAAGCTGGATATAGGAGAGGGAAGAGGATCACAGTAGCCACACCTTAGAATCTTTGAGGATATAGCTAGCAATTTAGAGAGTGAGAGCTTTAGTTTGGCAAGATTCTGTCCACTAGGCACAAGCAAATAGAAGATTGGACTCAGCTGGATGTCACTGTGTCTTCTCTGCACTTGAGCCTGACAGTTCAAGACAATCTTTGAAGCTCTACATCAGTGGTTCTCAACCTTCCCAATGCCACAACCCTTTAACACAGTTCCTCATGTTGTGGTGACCCCCAACCATAAAATTGGTGTCTCGGTTCCTAAGACCATCAAAAATATATGTTTTCCAATGGTCTTAGGCGACCCGTGTGAAAGGGTCATTCGACCCCCAAAGGGGTCACGACCCACAGGTTGAGAACCGCTGAACCGCTGCTCTACACAGTTGGTTTTTGCCACACTTTTAAAAGAAACATTTTAAGCTGAGATTCATATCTTTTTACACATATTACAGGTAACTTAGTTGAAATCCCAAATGATACTAAGCCTTGTTTCAGGTGGAAGATAGGATATAATTACACAGGCATATTTCTTCTTGAATGTCCCTTGCTGCTGCACAGTTCTTTCCCAGAAGTATCCAAATCTATGGAGATCTTACCATCAGCTGAACACTCTAGCCAAGACTGGTTGTCTACCACCCACTCATCTGAAAATCTGCTGCCAGGTTTTCTGCTATTCCTCACCAAAACCAAGCCCTTGCCATCTTTACAAAGGGTTTTTGAGCAGATAGCATCACTAGGTGAATAAAGGAGAGAAAAGAAGGATTGAATGAAATAATTATCTTGGATGAGAAGAATGGAAGAGGTTCCCATCCCCCACCCCCTTTTAACTCGAACAACAGAGGGGCAAATTACTTGGGGAGGATTTAAAACAGAAAGGCTGAATAAAGCAAAAATTAAAACAAAATGGACATTCAGCATTTTGGTCAAGGAAAATGAGAAAGTAGTCCACACTTTCCCTTCTTTAAAAACATTTCGGGAGAGTCAAGAAATGAAGTCAGAGTAGTTTGGAGTTTGGGACTGACTTTTGTGATATCTCGTGAAGGATTTGGCTCTGGAATACAAAGAAATCTTGGCCGCAGAGAAGCTGTTTGCTCTGCCCTCTGCTCATATATTGCTCCCCCTGATGTGTTCTCTAAGGTTCTGAAAATGTTAACCCCACAATCAGCATTTTTATTTTCCTCTTTTCTAAGGAATTAGCTGCATGGAATTTTAAACTCTTATTTGGAAAAAAAAGCAGGTGCTTGATTATAATCAGCTTCTTCTCTGTTAAGGATTTCTTAGAGAAATAGTGTCAAAACTATTATCAAACAATAAGTGAACTCAAATCCCTGTGAAAGGGATCTTGGAATCCTAGTAGACAAACATTTAAATATGAGCCAGCAGTGTGCAGCAGCTGCCAAAAAAGCCAACACAGTTCTAGGCTGCATAAACAGAGGGAT
>JAPKID020001961.1:0-13971 GCA_026931265.2 Tropidonophis doriae | reverse complement strand
GTATAAGACGACCCCCGATTTTTGGTTGCCTTTTGGGGGTTTCAAAAGTCGTCTTATACGCCGGAATATACGGTAGACAAATCATTTGTTTTCCTTTGGAGTTGAATTGCTCATCTCTTTTAAAGTGACCAAAATGCATCTGAGCTCTGTTATATGAGAGGAATTTGAACCAGCTGATCCTGAGGAATTGAATAGGATCTCCCAGTTGGGAGCTCAGCTACCTGTGTTCCTTATTGATCAGAGTCTCCTGGGAGGTAGCATGTGGTTGGGTCCAAGCAGTAGTTAACATTTGCAAGAGGGGATGGTATCACTTGTCTTGAAGGAGGTGATGGTAGGTCCCTCTCTCTAATCCTATTTTAGCCTCTCTATCCAGGACTGTACTGTGTATGCTTGCACTATTTCCTCAGAAACTATTAAAATGTTTCCCTTTAAGGAAGGACTGTATGTTAGACATCTGCCTCCTCAGAACTGAACATCACAAAAGAGTACAATAGTAATGAGTAACTGTCTATCAAAGTGTCTAAAGAGGAATGGGAAGAGAAAAGTGACATTGGAATGCCTGGAGGAGATCAGCAACAAAAGAGATTATTGACAGAACCAATTGGGTTCCTCTGAAAGGAAAACTGGTTGTTAGAAGTTGCTTTAGAAACCATTGAACTGGGAGAAACTTGCCAACATTAATCCATATAAATGATTGAGTCTAGAATCAAATCCATTTTTATTTTAAATGACTTTGTAAAACACCTAAATTGTTAATTAAAAAAAACCCTATCCTTAATTCTCATGCCATCTAGCCAGAAAACATTTGTTCCATGACCTCTTCTCTATCACCACTTAAAATTTAGCCTCAATATATTTCATCCAAATCGCTTTTCTAGATGTTATGAAACACTAATGCTTTAATGAGCACTCCATTAATGTTTAATCAGTAATATGCTTTTAAATTCTCAAATCTGTTAATTCACTTCTTATGTAACGTAGGCAGCAAAAATACATAAATATTTAACAACAATTTGATCTGCTTTACATTTCACAACCTTTAATTCTGAGAATCAGAATCTGGCAAAATTTATTTTGAACTGCAGATTGCAATTTTGTGGATGTTTAACCAAAAGTAAAATCAACAACTAATTATTATATCTTATTGGATCACTAAGATACGTTTACTTAAAATTCTTATATCATAGCTAGCATCCTGAAAAACCGTTTGGGTGGATAGCCAGCATGCAAAAAGAGGAACATTGGCTCAATTACCTATCTGGCTTGTTTGTGCACTAGGAACCTTGTCTCTTCCATTATTCCAACAGGTTTGGAAACAACAGGTTACTTTCTTGAATTCTGATGGAAGAACAAAAAATGCAGAATATCATTGCACTTGAAGGCACGTTATACAAGATGATGGCTATGAGAATGTACAAGTGATAAACATATATACATATCTTATTAAGCATTAATACCACATCGATACAATTTTAACCCAAAAATCAAGGGGTGGGTTGTGTGTGCATGTGTGTCTGTCTTTGAATCAGTTTTGGTGACTGCTTCAACTAGGCCCTGCAGTTTTCTTGGTGAGGTTTTTCTGAGGTGATTTGCCATTGTCTGCTTCCAAGGGCTGAGAAAGAGTGTGATTCGCTCAAGTTCACTCAACTGGCTTTGTGCCTAAGGTGGGACCAGAATTTATAGTCTGTCATTTTCTAGCCTGGTGCCTTAACCACCACATCACAACCTACATGTTATTTATGTACATCATCCTAAAGTTATTACTGATGGACTTTTTCCAAAGCATGTTTAATTCTCTCCCTTCTCCATTTACGGCTGGCAAATATAAAGGAATCACTGCGGTGCGTAGGCAGTGCTTTTGGGCTACTAGTGAGATGGAAACCCTAAGCATGTTTTTCCAAAATGTAAATTCTAAGCAGAACTAAGCTTTCAGTTAATTTGCCCTCTAATGGAAACACTGCTTTCCTACCCCAATTAGCATTATCTAAAAGTGTTCTTAAATGACAGATGTCCTAAAACTACCTTTTTAATTGCTAAGTTTTGTGCTTTAGCCAGAAGATTGCATCATAATCAGATTTGTTAATAGAATTACAAGAAGTACAACTTGGAAAATTAAATTTTTGGATAGTATTCAGATTGTTTTAACTCATAACATACTGGTTATAAACCATAATAGAACTATTATTACTTTATGATACATTTGATGAATAGAAATTGGACAAATGATTTATGTTGTTATTTCTTAAAAACAAAGCAGATAAAACACTGTATGAAGGATATTGTAAAATCATCTGAGAATACTATAAATGATAGCGTTTTAAGTTCAATGATTTTAATTAATGCATACAGAACTTCCCATCTTTTTATCTTTTGTGTCTCCCCTTTACAGTTATTTCTTATCATATTTAGTTAGGAAACACACAGTTTATAATGCAATACCTAAATTAGGTATAAGGACATTCGCTTACAAAAAACAGGGAAAAATGCCAACCTCAATCTTATGCTTTGTGTCAATATTCACACCTACAGTTTCTACCCATTCTTACTCTTGTACACTCCTAGAGTATAGCCCCATGTATTTGCCTACCATATTTTTTGGAGTATAAGATGTACCCAGGTTTTGAAGAGGCTTTTTTTTTTTAAAGTAGGTCGGTAGATATAGGGATAGAGAGGGAGAGAAAGAGAGAGAACTACAGTAGGTAGGTAGGGAGTGAGAGGATGTAGGTAGGTAGGTAGGTAGGTAGGTAGGTAGGTAGGTAGGTAGGTAGATAAAGGGACAGGGGGAGAGAGAGAGAGAGGGAAATATAGTAGGTAGGTAAGTAGGGAGAGAGAGTGTGTGTAGATAGATTAGTAGGTAAAGGGATAGAGAGAGAGAAATAGAGAGAGAGAGAAATACAGTAGATAGGTAGGGAGAGAAAGAGAGAGAGAGTAGGTAGTTAGGTAGGTAGATGTTTCCAAGTGTATTTACCCATGTGCTGGAGAAGAAAATCACTGGCCACTTTTGGAACAAATCTTTGTTTCTGCAGGCACAGCACTTGACCAACGTAATTCTCATCAATCACTCTAATTAAACAGCTTTCCAAAAGGGGGGGGGCTTTTTGCACTGTGCAAACCTCCTCCAAGTGGCCCGTTTTTCACGAATTTTGGCCCGTTTTTTTTTCAAATAAAAGGCATGAATAGCCTTGGGGCAGCTTGCAGAATGCTCCTTGGGGGGGTGTCAAAAATGAGCAAAAAACCAGCCCATTTATCACAAAAACGGGCTGTTTTTGTGTCAAATAAATGGCATGCTTAGCCTTATGGAGGCTTAGAGTGTGCTGCTGGCAGCTGGCAGGGCAAAAATGCCCTGTTCTTTGCTCATTTCTGCCCTCCATCCCCCAGGAGCTCTTTGGAAGCCTCCATAAGGGTATGCGTGGCTATTTTGGTAAAGGAACGGAGTTTCAGGAGGCAAAAAAATGCTGTATTCTATGTATGAGTCCCGAAAGGGAGAAGGGCGGTATAGAAATTAAAGAAATAAAAATAAAAAAATAAGACGCACCCAGATTTTCAGCCTCTTTTTAGAGGGAAAAAAGTTGTGTCTTATACTCCAAAAAATACGGTAACTGCCTGAAAAACAGCATTATGGACACAAAGCTTTCCAACAGGCAATCAACAACTGTTGTGATTAAAATAAACCTGCTTTCCTAAATGTAACACCTAAAATCTCCACTGTTCAAATAGCGGACAAAACTTGGAAATCTCTTTTATACTAGATTCTGTGAACAACTGCACATCAGTTTTATGTTTAGAAGGCAAAGAGGTCTATGTGGTTAATATAAGTTGCAGTTGCACTACCTATCAGGCTGTTCAAATGTTTATTGTAGTTGCAATGAGCAGCATTGTTAAAGGGATGCATGCATGCCAGCAGCTTTCTCTACAAAAGCTTTAGCTAACTGCAACTCTCACCATGGAAGCTGTGGTTAACCTCCATCAAAACTACCTTTCTCTAGCTAGATTGTGTTTATGTTGGCAACAGCCAAACTAATTGTTAATACAGTGCAGAATGGTATGTGCCTTTAATATTGCTTTGAATTCTCTATTGTACCTATTATCCTTCAGGCAAGAATAACTGTTGAATCATTTTATTTGCCTGAGTTAAGTAGGAAATCCCCAACATTTTTTTTTCCTTTTGTAAGACTAATCTGTCAAATTCTACATTCCTGCACAATGCATCAGGGCCACGATAGAGGTAATTAAACAAAGAAAAATCCAAGAAATAAATTAAGATGATGCCTTGTTTTCATGCACTGTGTAAAGCTGTCAGTGGAAAAGTGGAACATTACCTGTCAGTGCTATGTTTACTCAATTGTCAAATCTTTAGGGATTCATA
The DNA here is from genome assembly GCA_026931265.2 of Tropidonophis doriae. Taxonomy (NCBI): domain Eukaryota; kingdom Metazoa; phylum Chordata; class Lepidosauria; order Squamata; family Natricidae; genus Tropidonophis; species Tropidonophis doriae. Next base: position 9,605 of record JAPKID020001961.1, on the reverse strand, counting down.
AGAACAGGATCAATACTAGCACTCTTTTGTAATAATCTACAATTACAATTCTCAAAATAGTAAAAAAGAAAGAAAAAAAGAATAAGCCTATCAAAAGGGTATCCACATCTCATCTAAATTGTTTCTGATATTAAGCACATAGTATTCCTTTGGCCATATGTTTTCTTTTCTAATCATTAAACTTTATGGTGGATGAGTCATATTAAAATATTGCATTCAAAAGTTGAACCTTTTAAAAAGTCAATTTCTCTCTGTCATTTATATTTTGAGCCAACTGCTCCACTGAAAACTGCAGCATGACATTCCACAAAGGGGTGCCTAGCTTGTACTCATCTGTATGAAAAAGTGCAAAGTGGATTTTTTTCTAACTCTCTTAATGGGAAAGGGAGTTGAGGATCCCCCTCCTAATTTTCAGAAACTTTAGAGAAATTATGTTAAAAGTATTATTTAATTCCCACTGTCCCACAGCCACACCCCTATCAATATGAGTGATATAAAGCAGGTCTATTAAGCAAGCAAAACTACTTAATAGGAAAACTTGGTCTTCATACACTCATAAGGCAGACTGATTGCTAACTGTGAAAGGGAAGAAACAGCAATCAGACATTTCCCTGTGAGCATTGCCTTCTTTTTCTTGGAACGCAGTACATGCCGGAGGAAAAATCATATGGAAACCATCAGTTCAGGTTTTTCCCACTCTTTATTGCCAACAAATGTATATTTAAAAATCACAATTACAAAAAAATGTTATGTAATAAATACTTTGCTTTGGGCTGTAATAAATAAAAAAAAAGATTATTAACAAGGAATGCACTTTGCCAGCCACAAGTGTGATCAGTTCTTGGAAGAATTAAGAAAAGGAAAGGAAAAAAAAATATGGCCATAGTTCACAGTTTAAGCAGCCATGAGGTGCCTCTTACAGATATTCCACAACATCGAGATCTCCCTCCCTCCCAATTCCTCAAGTGTTATTCACAGTTTCAAGTCCTCCAATAGTTTGCTGCAGAAATGTCTTCCAACTCAACTCTTTCAAAAGGAGTGAACCAAGGAAAGCTACATTCCAAAGGATTCCTGGCCACCACATCATTAATCCAACAAAGACTACAAGCTTCATTCATGTCTGGTCCCAGCCCAGTACATAAGATGAGACATTTCATCGTACCAGTCCCTACTTCTCACACATCCATCAACATGCTAGATTTGTGTTTGTTCGTTTTTTTTAATCCAACCGCCTTCACTGTAGACTTCAGTGAGATAAGTCCTTTTTGGTTTTAGAAGAGTTCTTTTAATTACATCTTTGCAACAGCATGTTCAGTGCATATTCCATTCGATGCTTGAGTTCCAGAGAACATCCGGACATCAAGAGAGTCGTCAAACGAAATGTTGTAGATAACCTATCTTCATTAATATAGGTAAGAAGATATTCCTCATTTTGGTTGCAAATAATTATTTTTGTGTGATCATGGTAGAAGTTCACCTGAAAAGAATCAAGAATTGAAACTTAATGTGTTGGTTTCAACCACCACCATACAAAGAAACAATGATATTTATGATATTAATGATATTTGGACATACTCAGCAACTTATTAGCTAAATGCCTGCCGTGTTGTGTCTCATTCAGGTTAGATTGATTGAAATGGGTCTCTTGGAAAATGCCCAGTATAGTCCCTGAAGGTCTCTGCATACCAGTTATTATTCTTAAAACCACATTGATTTTTATTGACATGAAGAATTAATATAAAAATTATGGCCGTGTATTGCAGAATCTACATGCTTAAGCAACAATAAATTCCTCTTAACTATAGGAGCAAAATTCAAGCCAATGCCCCTTTTACTTTGAAGTTAACTTTTATTGTATATAGTAGGTAAATGCAGTATAAAGTCAACTGTGCACATCTACAGCATTCTGGAACGCTTTCTATGACTTGAGAAATATTGATGTAAACTGAAAACTTGCAGAAGGTAATAGGTACTTTAGGGGCAAAAAGTAGCACCTGTTCAGAACTTCTTAAAGCCGCTGTATGTTTTCCTAGGATCATTATGAAGACCCAACCAAATAAACAGTTCATGGAAATGTTGGCAATACTCAAAAGAGTCCCAACTAGACCATGCCATGGCACTATTATTATCCATAGTGCTCTATTTCAGTAAATTGACACTTTTGATATGATTCTACATTATATCTTCTCCACATGCCTTTGATGACAAGAGATCTTGATTTCAGTTTCTCTTTAATAGTTATGACTGACACCCTTAATCTGGAAATACCAACTTTTGGTTAGTAAGCCCCAAACAGTAACTCATCTTTAATGCAGTTACTTGCTGCAAAAGGAAATTAAAGCCACTTCCTTAGGTTGCTTGATGAGCATATAAAATTCTATCCTCATGGGTCTTCGGCTATTGATATACTAAGGGAACATCCTACAGCAGTGAAGGCTAACCTTTTATGTCACCATGTGCTAGAAATGGCACGTAGAACATCCTGCCTCGAATGTGCAGCCTCGCCAACCTTCACGCATGCAGGAGCGCCGAAACCCGGAAAAGAAGTATTCTACCACGCATACATGTGCCAGCATCCAAACTTCCAGTTTCCGGCACATCTGTGTGCCTGACAAACAGCTGGCCATTGTGTATGCACACACCAGAAACCCGGAAGTTTGCTGCCCTTCCAGGTTTTGGCCCTTCTGCGTGGGCAACAGCCAGCTGGCTGACATGTGTGCAGTCCAGGAACATGGAAGCAGAGCCAGTGAGGCCGCACATCCCATATGGGATGGCTCTGCATGCCACTTCTGGCATGTGCTCCATAGGTTCGCCAACATGGTCTTGAATAAGGTCAAAGAAAACTGTGTTACTCCACCTACCTGAAATGTCCCATCATTGAAAAGCATCATCAACGCCTTATCAGATTTCAGCCACTGCAGGAGGTAAAGCCTTGGTCTGCGGACATCCGTAACACTGGGAAGATCCCCACCCTAAGAACAAGTGCATAACAAAGTTAGAACAGAGCTCGTTATATAAGCTACCATCTAAGCCACCTTACCCACTTCTTTTGCTCTAACTTACATCCATGAGGTTTTCCTCCATGTAATGAGAAAAGTATTTCAAGACAGTGACTTGACTGATGAATTGTTCCGGGGCATCAGTAGCGGAGAAAACTGAACACTGGCCAAGTTCTGCATAGTAATGGACTGTTCTGGAGGACCAAAGGCAAAGGTGTTAAGCTCAAGCAGATAATAGAATGGAAACTCATGCAACAGTTGGATTTATAATCAAACAGCTACTCACTTTTTGTCCGGAAGAAGGCTCATGTGTGCACCATTGTTGAAGAGAACACCCACAGTGTGGTCAGACAGCTGATAACCAAAGCCGTATTTGTTGGAGTAGTCTACCCACTTTGTGACCCACTGGAAAGAGACAGCCAGCTGTTCTTTGGGAATATGATCGGATTCTGGCATGTTCTGTAAACATCCACGCAACACCCTTGCAACAGTGTCAGCCACACTTCCCATTGTGCTGTCTTCAAGACCTAGAAATTGACAAAAAAAAAATGTCCCCCTCAATACACAATGACTTGCTCTACCAAATTGCTTAGAGAAATATAGCATAAATTGCTTTAATACCCAACTAGAACCAGACTTCCTGCCTAGAAAGGGAAAGGAACAATTAAGAGATCCATCGGAATCTCAGCACTTCCCTAAACCCTGACCACTTTGTGATCTTTAGAGAAAGATATATCTTATTAGCCACTGAGTTTTCTATCAGATTTGTGATTTTACTTAGATTAACAGAGTTGGGAGACACTTTATAGGAGACACTCTAGTCCTCCCCCGCTCCTGGTCAAGCAAGAGACCCTACACCATTTCTGACAAATAGTCCAATCTCTTCTTGAAAGTCTCAAGTTATGAAGCCCCACAACTTCTGAGGGCAAGCTATTCCATTGGTTGATTGCTCTCACTGTTAGAAAATTTCTCGTTATTTCTAGGTTGAATCTCTCCTTGGTCAATTTCCATCCATTATTCCTTGTTTGGCCTTCGGGTGCCTTGGAAAATAACTTGACCCCTTCCTCTCTGTAGCAGCCTCTTAAATATTGGAACACTACTATCATGTCTCCCCTGGTCCTTCTCTTCACTAGACTAGTCATAGGCATAAGAGAGAAGAAAGAAGACTTTCCAAGACCATATTTTACACTATTATTTTAGCATTCATTTAACATCCTGATTGAACTCCCTACTCTGCCTGTTTGACACTACAAAGCCCATAACTTACATTCACTGCTGCTACTGCAGCTTCCCAGAGTTCCTCGAACAATCATCCGGATTGCATCTATTTGCTTGGTTTCTGCTAGAACACCAGGTTTTGCTACAGTGGTGCTGGAAGGCTGGATCTCCTGGGAGGGGGAAAAAAGGTAAATCCAACACTTGTTGCTACTCCATTTCTGAAAGTGCATAGCAAAAATGCCCTTTACAGGAAGTCTATGGAGATTCTCAGTCATCCAGGTCATGGTTGTCCCACAAATGCTTCCCCCCGCCCCCCCAAGAGACAACTGGACTTTCTGGTTTTTCTTTGAAAACATATCACTTCTTGCCAAGAAGCTTCTTCAGCTCTGACTTCCATTCTCCAACTATCCAGTCAGAACTGAAGAAGCTTCTTGGATAAGAAGCAAAACATCTTCAAAGAAAAAACAGAAAGTCCAGTTGCCTCTTAGTGGGGGAAAAAGCACCTTTGGGACAACCATGAAAGGAACCTTACAAAGTGCTTAAAATGCACACATTGTTTTTATACCAGTGAAGGCAAAGTTCATCGAATATCAAAGGTGAAAAACACAGTGTCATTTTCAAAGGACAGGGAGAATTTTGTTTGATCCCCGTTTATGTGTCTGATGCCAGATGAATATACAAATAAGCAGTCATTCAAATTACTTAACTCCTAAATTTTGCAATGCCTTCAAAAACTCCAGAAAGTCATACATTTCCACTGCATTTTAAAAACTTTGCTAGCTGCTAAAAATACCAGAAAGGAATCACAAAAAAACCTATCTTTGAGCATTTAAGCCCAGAACATTGCTTCCATTTCATATTTTAGTCAATAATCACTGAACTCCACCCAACTCTCGCTAGCTTTAGCTCCCACAATACATGTTTTAGTCTGAGAATGCAAATAAATTATGAGTGGAGTGAAGCTTTCAATCACAGATGGAGTTCATCAATCTTTAAGGATTGCAAAGAGCAAAGAAACACAGATGGTGGTTCATTTGTACTATTGAGATATGGAACAAACAGAAGTGTGGAGTTCTTGCACTCAATTGTTAAAGGTTAAATCTTGCTCACAATATTGTGCTCAAGCTGTTGATGCTCCAATTGTTTGTAAGTCCTTTCTCATTAGGTTTAGAAATGCTCAAACTTTCAGAAGGATGGAGTCATACTGCATGGGTAATTTCTGCTTACCTCTTCGGGTCTGTGTTTCAGAGCCTGCTGAGTTATTGAGGTCTTCTTTAAGTCATGCCTAAGTTTATATATTTCTTCATCTTCCTTGACGAATCGATCTGGGAAATTAAAAAAAAACACACACAAGAACACTCCATTAGACTTTGATACTTAAATCTAAAGAACACTACTGTGTATCTGTTGGGCAAGCTTATTAGCTGTAGAAATTTGTCACGATTTGCCTTGCTGTCTAAATCATTCCAAAAGCTGCATACACTTTCCAGCCAATAATTAACTGATAGTGACTGGCACTACTGTTTATTATGAGACTCAGTGGTGCAGTGATTAGAGTGCAGTACTGCAGGCTACTTCTGCTGCCTGCAATTTGGTAGTTCAAATCTCACCAGGCTGAAGGTTGACTCAGCCTTCCAACCTTTCGAGGTGGGTAAAATGAGGATCCAGAATTGTTGTGGGCAATATGTTGACTATCTAAACCACTTAGAGAGGGCTGTAAAACACTCTAAAGCAGCATATAAGTCTAGTACTATTGCTATTAGCAGAACCTAAAATCTTAGTTGTTCCTATATCCCAGCATGCCAATTATTTAGGAATATGGCTAGTTGATTACTTATGGACAGAGGAAGCTAAGCATGCACAAATTGTATTGCAAATATGCAACCAGTTGTTTTTTTTTGTTTTTTTTTTAAAGCACTTTTAGCCAAGAGCCCCCAGATATAAATGGATACATACTGTGTGTGTCAAAGTATCTTGCTTTTTCCTTCTTGCCCCCAAAGAGAGCTGCAGCAGCCTTTTTGAAGAAATTCTTAGCCGGACTAGACAAGTTGAAGTCAGGAATTGTGTGACAACAGCTAGGTGGAAGCCTGTCTGGAGTGAAACCCTGTAGAAAGAGAACATACACATATATACATGCAATCAATTGTCAGCAGCCAGTATCATTACTGAAAGAAGATACTCCAAATGCAAAAATACTATTACTCCCAGCAAAAAATACTACTACTCACCAAGAAGAAGTCATGCCGAACAATGTCATCTAAGTTGGGGCGGTCTTCTGGATTTTTGGACAGCATGCTTGCAATCAAATGTTTTGCAGGAGGCAACAAAGACGATGGTAAAGAATATTTTGCTTCTCTTATGCATCGATAAGTCTCCTTTAAGTTGGTTGTTTCAAATGGAGGCCTTCCCAATAACATTGTATACCTGTCAGAAGACAAACACAGGACTTTTGTTATCTACCAAATTTAAAAAAAGAAGAAGAGCAATCTCTTTAGGAAAATACAGAGATCCCAGAGGTCAAAATGATGGAAAACACATCACACATTACTTTGTACCAATATAGTGCAACATGTGGCCATGTGTTGTGATTTTAATGAAACACAACCAGTTTCCCATTATTTCAAGCACTGGCTTGAGAATCCACCTTAATATCTTCAAGAAATACTTACATGACACAGCCCAAGGCCCATATGTCAGATTCACAGCCATGCCCTTGTTTGTTAAGGACTTCTGGGGAAAGGTAATTTGGTGTGCCACAGATCGTTCTGAAATAGAGTAAAATCAAAATTTAGAACCTATCAATTCAGAAGAATAAACTATTGTCTAAGTCCAAGTCCTTCCTACCACCCAAAGTTCTTGCCCATCTGAAACAAGCTAAGCAGTGTTAGACCAGGTTAGCAATTGGATGAGATCCCCAGGAAATGTAAGTGTATAGGCTACACTAGGAAGTTGAACAGCACATCTGAAGGCAATGCAAGCCATCTTTATTTATTGCCAAAGAAACTATGTGAAGCATCTACAGTGGTCACTAAGTCTTGAACTTAAAGGAATTTTTACTTTTATTAGTTTGGCTGTTACTGGGAAAGTTCATTGTTAACCCCTTTCTACTTCTTTATTCAAACTTGTCCAAGCTACACTCCATAAAATAGGTTATATATACATTCACTATGGTTTTAAATAGTTTTGTTGTTACTGCAGAAGACTCAGTAACTGCCATCCTTAAGACAATCCACTTAGTTAACTTTCTCTACATCCATTTGTATCCTGCAATATTCTGGAATTATTCAGAGAGAAGACAGCATGAGTTGACCCCAAGAGATAAGAAACTTGTGACCTCTGCATTGTTAGTCATTATCATGGCTAGCAGCCTCAGATAATGTGGCTCATGAGATGCTGAGAAATGCATTAGTACCTAAAAGGCCCATTGATAACCAAAGTAAATTATGTAAGTAAAATGCCTGAGTATCTGATGACTCTGCAGTCATCAGATGCCATGTCTGAAAGGCCAATCTTTGCATACTATGGAAGCCTTCAATCTCTCCTGTTGTGAAACCCAAGATTTCAAAGCTAGGCAAGAAAAGACACTGAACCCAAATAATTGTCCTCTTTCTTAAAAAAAAGCCTTACCTTCTCCTGTGTTCCAATGGTTCAAGCCTGGCAGCCAGGCCAAAGTCACCCACTTTCAATTCCATGGCATCATTAATGAAAAAATTACCTACAGATCAAAAGTGGAGAGAAGGAGATAGCTGAGCACCAGTTGATTAGCATATTAGACAAGTGCTGGCTTGTGTCTAGAGGAGGTCAGCAAATAGCTAGCCAACTTTTCTTTATGAATGACTACTTAATGCTAGAACTCAAGCATTCCAAGGCTCTCTTACTAGAGGAGCCGATTGTATCTATTAATCTCTGGGAGTGCAATATAAACACAGAAGTAAAACAATGGATAAGGGGGAGAGGGAGGAAACCACCCTGTTCTTCCAATAGCCAATACAAGCCAGACATGGGAGAGAACGTCAGCTTACCTAGCTTCAAGTCTCTATGCAAAATCTCTTGTTCGTGAAGGTATTTCAGTCCCGATACAATCTGCCTTAGATAGTATCGCACTTCTGGTGCCGTCAATACCTTTCTTGCTTTCAAGATGTGTGCCATAGACTAATAGGAAAGGGAAAATAAAAATATAAAAGACAGAGAAAGTTACAATCCTGAAATCACACATTAAGCCAGAACATATGTAAACAAAAAGACTAGCATGAAGGCAAGGGATAAAGGCTGCCTCTGGAAGATACTTTTTACATTTTAATTATTTATTTATTTTTTTACATTACATGCTTCCATGTAAGTGAATACCAGATTTCGCCCCCCGGGATGCTCACCCTTCGGCTGCAGTATTCTAAGAGGATATAAATGTTCTCCTTGTCTTCAAAGTAGTGGAAGAACTGGACGATATGCCTATGGTTGAGCATTCTGTGCAATTCGATCTCTTTATCAATCTGCAAAGGAGGGGAGGCAGACAAAAGGATTATGAGCCTTGCTTCCTGCCATCCGTGGGAAGAAAGGGTTTACACGTGAGCAAGCCACTGCAGGAAAAGGGAAGGGCCACCCAAGCCTCCAAAGAGATTCCTGAAAGGAGAGTCACAGTCAACACACACCTTTTCCCTTTGATGAGGTTTGGCTACTCGGCTGTGAGGAATGATCTTTGCAGCATAGACTTTGTTTGTGGTCAGATCCGTCATCTCGTAACACTTTGCAAAGCCACCCTACAGACACAAAGCAGAGGAGAAAGCACATTAGGGTGAGAAAGCAAGATATTTCCCCTTCCCTCCTTTGAGGAGTCTAAATCAACTGGGTCATCTCAAAAGAACAAGAGACGTGTAATTATGAGCAACAAATCTCCCACCATGAGTCCAAGGTGTTGAGGATCAGGGGTTCCCCCACCACCACCAAAACCTGACCTAAATTTTCATCACCGGCAACCCAAGAACACCTTTCTCCTAGTATCTAAAAATGAAGCCAATTTACTCAGCTCCAAACAAATCATCACACAAAGGCAAATTGACAATGTTGCAAGGCAACGGATCTCCTTCCTGTGCATTCCCAACCTCACCATGGAGGAATCTGCAATTTTTCTACACACAGACACACAAAAGAAGGTCACAGTTCTCTATTGTATATTCGCATGCTGACAAAAAAGAAAAAGGGGGGGGGGAGAAAAATCCAGATGTTTGGATTCCTGCTTTGTGAAATGCCTATTGCATCTGCTGGCTCTCCATAATGGCACGCACACGTTCTATGCCCTCACCCTGCATGGAACACACTGTGTGGGAGTTTTTCACATCCTTTTGTGAAACCATCTCTCCAGACAGGCGGCTTATGCGTGTCACAAGATGC
>JAPKID020001960.1:0-13973 GCA_026931265.2 Tropidonophis doriae | reverse complement strand
TGTGCGCCGCCCTGGGTCCTTTTCTAAGGAGAAGGGCGGGATACAAATAAATTTGAATTTGAATTTGAATTTGAATCTCAAACCCTGATGCATCCCTCAATGAAATTGAGGTCGACGCCCTGCATTAACAGAATCTCGCAAGACTAAAAATATTCGCCCTTCCGTTCCTTTCACTCTCAGGAAAACTAGGGAGAGTTTCTTTTGAGATGCTTCCCACACCCCTTTTCCTTCTGTGGGCCAAGAGACCTTTTACATGCTGGTTGTCCGGTCTGCGGTTCTTGAATTTGAATTTATGTGACTTTTATCCCGCACCTATCTCCCCGAAGGGACTCAGGGCTCCTGCCACCCAAGGTCCTTCCCACACACCATTATACAGAACCTCACTGGTTAAGACATTAGCATGCCAGAGGCTGTGAGTCAAAAAGTGGTCATCCGGACAGGAAAATGAAGATAAGATGTCAAGTTGCAGGGACGAGGATTAAAACAGAAACTCCCCACTTCTGCTTGGCTTTTTCCGACACTTTCATGCGCTCGGGCACCTTTCCCTTATTGTTTAAATAACCCCTTGTCTGGACAGACCAATCAAATTTCCTCTGATCAGATTTACGTGTCGTTTACTCCCTGATCCCTGCCACTCCGTGACGGATAAGGCTTAGATTTAAATTTTTAGATTTTATTATATTTGTATCCCGCACCTATCTCCTGCAAAGGACCCAGGGCAGCGCACAGGAAATTTAAAAACACAATAAACAATACAAATATATAAATAAATAAATAAACATCCTAAAACTCTATTAAACTAAGTAACCCTGTGCTAAAAATTATTTAAAACCTTCTAATTAAAAATTTGTATAATTAACACTCAGTCATATCAGGAGGTTACCCCAAGCCGGCTTGCTGAAACAGATGCGTTTTCAAATGCTGCCAGAAAAGGCGGAGGTCCGAGGTGGTACAGAGATCGGGAGGTAGGTAGTTCCAGAAGGTCGGGCCCGCCACAGAGAAGGCCCTTCCCCTGCAGGTCGCCAACTGGCATTGCCTGGCCAACGGCACCCGGAGAAGACCCTCTCTATGGAAGCGGATCAGATGAAGGGATGTATGAAGCAGGAGACGGTCTCGCATATAGCTAGGCCCCAAGCCATGGAGCACTTTAAAGATGGTGATCAACACCTTGAAGCGCAAGGTACATTTGAAGCACAAATGTAATTCTCCCTTCCCTCTAGTCTGCTCTTTGGGAAACAAACAAGAGTTTAGGGGTCCTTGGTGCTCTCTGACCTTGCTTGTTTTCTTATAGATGTTTCTAACTAGGTAACATCATCAGTGCTAATGATGTTAGCTAGTTAGGATAATGAAACGTCTGCAAGAAAACAAGCAAGCTCAGAGAACATCAAGACCCCTTCATTTCAACCCTGAGATGCAAATATTCTCCTTTATTGAAACAACAGCTGGTCTGAAACAGAATGACTAAAAAGGATGCAGCTACGTATAGAGAGAGAATAAGTGATTGCATCCATTCTTGGTTCTACTCATTCCTTGCTTCATTTCCTCTGCTGCCCACTATGTAGACTCCTTCAGATGGCCTTGAGAAATATGACTCCTGAGATAATAGAAAAAATATTGACCTAAATTGAATAAATATTTTATTTTTATTTCTGAAAACATTTATTTTTCTCTTTAATAAGCATGTTGTTCTGATATTTTTTGCTACTTCTACTGTATCAGGAAGCGGTTTCTGTAAACTTGCTTTTGCAAGCTACCATGAATAGCTATCTTTCTGAAATCATGAAATCAAAGAAATACTTGACTATGTCTCTGTATGATAACGGCATCCTTGTTTTGACAGGATGATCCAGTGTCTAATTGCTGGGGTTTTTTTTTTCATTTTTTAAAAAAATCTTATTTTTGGTCTGATTATCGTCCACAGAGTGTGGGAATCTGTTGGCTGGAGTGAGTTTTTCAATACAGAAAGTGATTGTTTTTTATAAATGATACAGGTATATCTCAAATCAACTAAAAAGGAACAATGCAGCCCAGTAAAATATTGGTTTCTTAGACCTCTTACAGAACATTCCATTAACAACTTTGCTCTAAATTATATGTCGGTTTTGTTAATTGGAAGCCAATCTTTTTAAATGCCAAGATTCAAATCCTCAAAGAATGGATATATAAATGAAAACATTGACACACCCCTAAAGCACGTCCTTGCCAGTAGAGGCTGTGTCTGCTGCTGAAAGAGAAAGAGACAGAGAAAGCCCTGTATGGGACAGCATGTGTTAATTACTCTTAAACCTGTTAGTATATTATGCCTGGCAGTGCTCTGAAAATTCTTGGCTTTCTCTGAGAAAATAATAGGGGCTCAGACGTCTCTCTTATTTGAAGGCAGTAGGAATAAAAACTAAACACAGAAAAGACTAGACACTATAATGATTTCATGGTTTAAAACCCCTTTGCAAGGAACAACCTAATTAAATATCTGACATCATCAGGTTTGTTAGTAAATAGTAACCATGGATGTTGAGAAGGCTTGCATCTCATTACATCCTGCCTTGGTTTTCAATGTGAGAGATATTGAGGCTGCCAAAGGAAGGCTAAAAACAAAAGTAAAGGATGCAGATTTTGCTGGCTTAGTCCAAATATAGTACTATTAAGAATATCTATAGTTAGGGTTTGGAGTTCATTGCCAAACAGTTTTTCTTCTTCTTTTTTGCTATACTAAAAATAACATAAGAAAAGATGCAGCTAGAAAAAAGATCATAAAATAATATTTACAAATCTCACATTAAGAGAAATCTACACTTGGAAGATTGGACAATATCTCAAATGCACCGTCTCTGTATAGTAAGACTGATTTATGGTCACCTGCATTAATATTAGTCATTTCCCTTTAAATCTCCAAATAATACAAAACAGCTGGGAATATGGGGCTACGCTGCTGAAAAGTAGAAAATAGAAGGAAGCCCACTATCTGCTAAAAACAAGATAGTATTAGGAAAATGTAAATTAGCATGCAGGTGGCAGATAGAAGAAGATGAGAAAAAGAGATCCTTCCATTAGTCAAGGAAGTATCCCAGGCTGCTTACTATGGCTCATCCACATTACTATATTTATTCTTGCTGCATTTTGTGCACATGTAATGACACTGTGTTCTGGTGTGAAAATAAAGACTTTGAAAAAAATATATAAAAATAGATCAAATGTACCAATATAAGATAATAGTTAGGATTGAACAAATGCAGCTAATAGGTCATCAATTATTTTCATATATCAGGTCTGCATATACTTTCAGACGTCCTGCCAGTGATATAAATAAACATTTTGACTTGAATCTTATGGATTTGTTTTCTTTAGTTTCATCACTTATTTATAAAAAATGTAATTCTGTTTCACTGCATTGGAAAGCTTCCTATCCAGTCTACTAAATAAAGATGTAGATAGCACTAATTCTTGTTTTCATAGCACCCATAATTGCTGCAGCAAGCTGAGATGATATAAAATGATGACAAGTGTCATAACATCACTGTATAAATGGCAACATGAGATTTTTGAATGACATCTGACCCAAACACATAAACTATGTTATTCATATTATCATGTTACAACATCATTAAAAACACTTTCCAACTGATTTTTCAGGAAATATTGTAACTCTCATCAAAGAACATACTCAATAAGCAAATCTTTATTGCATAAACCAATAGCCAATAGTGTTTTGAGTATGAAAACAAAATAATAGAATCAGAATTACACTAGGCTATTAAGGAATCCTATCTTAAATTAAGGGAAACTTGGGAGATTAAAGCATTCCCAATAGATATCAATTTCACCTTTGTTTGAAGACATTTAATGGGGAAAATCCCCTTGGTAGTTGATTTGAGTGTTGAACTGCAGTTACTTTTAGAATATTTATCATTATTTTTTGTCCTGCTACCTTTGGATGACAAAATACATACATAAGAATAAGTGCAATAGCACTGGGAATTATATACCGTTTTACAGTGCTCTATAGCCATCTGTAAGCAGTTTACAGAGTGAGCATATTGCCTCCAACAATTTGGATCCTCCTTAGAAGGATGGTAGGCTGGGTCTACCTTGATTATTATTCTGCCAATGTTTAAAAACACATCTGTTCCAACTAGCCGGCCTAGGTTAACCCCGATTCTGAGATTAACATTGTAATTTTAATTCGGTTTTTAATAGTGGGGTTTTAGCACGGGAATTGTTTAATTGATTTTTAATTGCTGTATGTTTTGTATTGTTTTTAGATGCCTGTGCGCCGCCCTGGGTCCTCTCCAGGAGAAGGGCGGGATATAAGACTAATAAAATAAAATAAATAAATTATAGGTGGCATTTACCCCCAGTGAGATTGGCCAAAATATTCCCAAACAGACCTCCAAACTGCTGGAAATATAGCCATCAACAGGGGACCTTCTATCATATGTGGTGGACATGTTCCAAAGCTAAGGAATTCTGGATAAAAATTCAAAAATGGTTGGAAGAAGTAATGGAACAAAAAATTGACATGAGGCCTGAACTGTTTCCTCTGAGAATAATACAAGGAAATATAAAGAAAGATATTAATATATTATGCTTCATATAATTATTGCAGCCAGAACCTCATTTGCCCAAAATTGGAAATGAAAAACTATACCCTCAAACACAGAGATTATAAAAAGGTTGTTAGAATGCACTGAAATTGATAAATTAATGATGGAACTAAGAGACAGAGAGGAAACAGAGTACTGTAAGATATGGAATAGGTGATATAATTGGCTTGAAAAGTAAAATTAATGCATAATGAATATATAGAAAATCTAACAAAAGGAGATGGTATATATTCAGAAAACAATAGAGATGTAAATATTGTATATATTGTAAAAAGGAATAATCATGAAACAAGGAGGTATATGTATAAAACGATAAGCAGTAGGAATGGAAAATCCAAAATTAGCAAAAGAATACTGATAACGGAAAGCTGTAAAAGTGTAATCAAAATTTTAATGTTTAAAAAATGCTGAATAAAAATCATATTTAAAAAAATAAAAAATGGGTGACTGACTACAATTTCTAGTCAGGCTCTGGATGACTTGGGATAGGCCAATTGATATCATGGTTTCCATGTACTTACGAGCTATATTACTTCCCTGGGATTACTGACACAATCCCAGGGAAGAAAGAACAAAGTTTTCCAAAATCATAAACCTGACAAACTTAATCACCCAGCAAAATCTAAGAATTTGAGCAAGGAGGCTGTACAATACCAGTAACCTACTAGTCTCTAGAAATCCTAAGAAAAAGAGTCCCACAGCTGGACACTTGTGGAACAACAGCCCTGGTAGCAACCAAAGACTCTCAAATAACAGCAGCCAGACTACCTCCTCTATCCGGCAGGGCACATTTCTGAGAGCACCTTTCCTCTGGCCCCATCCAGGTTTGAGTGATACATTCCAGATCAGTCATAAGGGGAACCTCATTATCGACTGATCTAGAAGTTAATCCAAGACCTGGGCAACTGTTTGTGCGCTAATCAGGTAAATGGGTTGAACTCGGGGGAGCAGAACACGAAATCAGTACAAGGCATCAGAATCATGTTCTCTGTGAGTGGCCCATTTCTCTCATAGTTATATCTTGCATTTCCAACATCATTGAGATACAATGCCCCACCCTATTCACCCCATCATTATGTTTGTCGTGAAATAATGTTACTTTTAGTCTTCTGTTAAAAATAATACATATACCTTTTGCCTTATTTGAACATCAGAATCTTTTTCAATGTTCAAATATATTAGAAGTAGATGTTTCATGAAAGCAGTTGTGTGTAAAGGGTTGAATTATTTTTTGAGGAATACTATACCTGTGAAATTGCTTCATTAAAAGATTCTATAACAAAATCCAGATGAATTTTCAATTCATATTCATTTCCCTTGTTTTCCAGTTCTCCTGATTTTTTGTCCAACAAAGAAAATAGCCAATTAAAAAAAATATTGGTGGCTGTGTGAAATATATATTTTTTAATTTCGAATTTATATCCCGCACCTTCTCCTCAAAAAGGACCCAGGGCAGCGCACAGGAAATTTAAAAACAATACAAAAATACAAAGGACCATTAAATAAAAACCAATTAAACCTATACCCTGTGCTAAAACAATATAAAATCCCCAATTAAAATTCATAGCTAAAACAGTCAGAAATGGGAGGTTATGCTAGGCCGGCTTGTTGGAATAGGTGCGTTTTAAGAAGCTGGCAGAAGAGGCGGAGGTCTGAGATGACACGTAGTTCAGGGGGTAGGTCGTTCCAAAGGGTGGGGCCCGCCACAGAGAAGGCCCTTCCTCTGGGTGTCGCCAACTGGCATTGCCCAGCCGACGGCACCCTGAGAAGGTCCACCCTGTGGGAGCGGATCAATCGAAGGGATGTATGGGGCAGGAGACGGTCTCGCATATAGCTAGGCCCCGAGCCATGGAGCGCTTTGAAGATGGTCATCAACACCTTGAAGCGCACCCGAAAGGCTACAGGTAGCCAGTGCAGCTCGCGCAGGAGAGGTGTTATATGGGAGTACCTTGAGGCTCCCATGATCACCCGCGCGGCTGCATTCTGGACTAACTGTAACCTTCGAGTACACCTCGGGGAGCCCCATGTAGAGAGCGTTACAGTAGTTGTGAAGTTAAAATAACCTTCTAAGAGGACTAATGGATGTATTTCCTTCCATTTCTTTAGAATCTCAAGATTCAGGCTATCTTTATTTTTGTTTCCGATGGCTTCTAATAAGATTTAAAAGAGAATTTAGTTTTCAAGATACTCTTCGCTTATGGGAGGTAAGATGTGTTTTGTGGCAACATTTAACTTTTGATGCTCAACGAGAATTTTCAAGTTTTTAAAAACATACTGAATATTTCTTAACATTATCTTTTCCTACATATACTCAAATAGCAAAAATAAACGAAGTGAAAACGCCAAAATCTTTGATGTGGAAGACACAAAAATGTGCTGCCAGGCTATTTTTTATTTGTATTCCTGATGCCAAGAGGGTAACAATACTGTTAAGAAGGGATTGCCTTTTTTTTTTCTTCTAAAAATGGTGACCTAGACCTTTTTTTATATGAAAAATAATTTTATCATTAAAAATGAATAAACTAAAACATACTTAGTATAGAAAAATTAGATAGAGGATACTCAAGATACAGATACTTTTAAGTTTTGAAAAGAAAAGAAAGATTTATGCATACATTGAGATCAATGCAATTTTCAAAGCCAACATAATATAATCCTGCAGAATCAAATTTTTAGTTTTTTTAATCACATAAAATGGAAATCATACCATTGGTACCTAGTTGAAGGACAGAATCTGGAAAGAATCATGTTTTCTGGAGCAACCTAATTCATATATATATGGATGGCTATAGCCATTTAACCTTGGAACTGATAACTAGGGTTCAAACTATCACATATCAAATCTAGGTCATGTCCATGTTCTTTCATTGCCTTCTTTTGAATCATACTGCTGAGTACTAGATGTAGAATTTTAGACGAGATGTAATTTAGAAATATGCCTTTGTTAATAAGTTTTTTTTTTAATTTTAGTTTTCAAAACAGACGCAACACAAAAATCCTCCTTTTCATACTGGAGAAAGTGTATCAGTTGGTTACAAAAAGTTTTCGTGCATCTCTTTCACAGTTGCCCATAATTCATATTAATTCAAGTATTTTAAATCAAATATATTTAGACATATTACCATCATCATACCTCCATTCTCATTTGACTATAATTGTTTAAACGTCCTTCATCATAAAACATACCATCATAAAACATTCAAGACATAACCACGTATTGGCATCTCGTTTGCTATTTCTAGTATCCTCCAATAACACTATTCCTTATGGCCTATTCTAGCTAAACATCAAAAATATTTAGTAACAAAAATTTCTAATCTTTCTTTCCAAATCACTTTTTACAATTTACATCCGATTTCCTCATGTTGTACCCATACACACACACATATATATATATTGTTGTCATTAGCTCTCCTTTTTTTTATATCCATTATCACAATTTAGTTCTTTTTTATTAATCTTTATGTGTAACCAAACAATTTCTCATCTTCCTTTCATAGGTACCATTCAATATTCATATCTAATTACTACTTATTATACCAATACATATGTATACATTATTATCATTTACGGTTGTTTATTTAACCATGTCTATTGTCTCTAAATTTCACTAAATTTAACTAGTTTTAGATAAAACACTTTCATCTATCAACCTGTATCTTTCCAGTAACAAAACAGTCTCATTTCTTCTGCCATTTGTGGCATCAGTCCTCTAATTGACTTCTTAATCAAATTTGCATGGACTCTTCTTTGCAACTCATTGCTTATTAATTCTCTCATGTAATTTTGATGCCGTTCTTCTGTTTCCTTGATCAGCTTGTCTTTAATTGCCAGTGTTGTTATCAATGGTGTTACTAATAAACTTACCCTCTTTATGTCCATAAATTCTTTTATTTTTTCTTTTTCTGCATCTTGCCATCTAGGGTAGAGTTTCCATCCATCTATTTCCCCTTTCCATATTCCACTCTTTCCATTTCCAGACACAAACCATTCACCATAGATGTCAGCAGATTTGATTTCTTTGTAGTCATTTTCCTCTTCAGTGTTTAGGACTCTAACCTCTAACCTCTGTCTTTTCCATCATATTTTACTATTAGGTGCTCTAATTTTTCAGACTTCTCCATTTTCTCAAATGTATTTGATAACTTCTGTATTGCAAACATTATCTCTTGCAGGCTGACAGTTTCTTTCTGCTGTTGAAAATAAGCCATTGCTTCCAGCTGTTAAAACACTGCTGCTCTGACTTGAAAGATTTTAAGGTCTCTGGTTAAGGATATACTTCAAAAGAACATTTGTATAAACAGTGCTTTACTTCTTATCATCTTCTATAAGCAAAGTGTGAGTCTTTGAAATTCCCAACCAGAATAATCAGTAAGGAAAGTAAAAGTATTTTGTTTTCAATATACAAACTTTCAACCTTCAAGTAGCAGTGTTATCTTTACCTCTGTTACAATTGTTACAATTTTCTTTGTTTCTTTCTGTATCTTTTTAATATTCCAAGTTAAAAAAAGTCAAACTCTTGCATGAAATAGAGAAGAAAAAGTAAAAAATACATGTAGTAATGAATAAGGAGAAGTTTAGTCCATAGGTTGAAAAAATAGTAATAAAAAATATAGAAGAAGAAAACTTAATCCATTCATTTTAAAAGTTTTGCATAAATTCCATCCATAAAAATAGCATTTAAAAATTAAGATAATACACTGACCAGGACCATCCAAAGTTTAACTCTGTCGCTTATTTCTTCTGTTCTTAAATTTAAATTGGCTTTAAGTTATTTATAGTATGGTAAAAATTCTTCACAGCTGTAGACACTTTCTCTTTTTGTTTCCTTCCATTTTGGAGCTGTCCCAACTTCGTCAGCCACGGGCCGTGATGGCAAACCTATGGCACGGATGCCACAGGTGGCACACAGAGCCATTTGTTAGGGTACGCGAGGTGTTGCCCTGTCAGTTCCAGCACGCATGTCCAGCTGACTTCGGCCTTCTGTTGAGGCTGTTTTTCACCCTCTGGAGACTTCCCTTAAGGTTCTGGAGGTGAAAAATGAACCTACAAGAAAACCAGAGGGGGAAAGCATGCACGTGTGTGGCATGCCCACACATGATCCTCCCCCCACTTTTGGCACGTGAGCCAAAAAAGGTTTGCCATCACTGGCCTAGGGGCTGTGCTTTTATTGCCAGCTAGAAGAACTTCTCCTGGATCAATCAGGGACTTTGTGGTGTCCCTGAGATCAGTAGGACACATTCTTCCTGTTCACCATCTCTTCGGGACCATTTAGGTCCAATTAGACCACCCAGCAGTAAAAGTATTGACTGCAATCTTGGGACTGAGATTGCAGTTCGTGTAGTTGCGATGTTGGCTCCTCCCACTAGCTTAGTTTAGTTTAGTTTATTTCGCATTTATATACCGCCCTATTTCCCAGATGAGACTCAGGGTGGTGCACAGAAAAGACAAAATCCACAACAAGTACAAAAGTATAAAATAGAATTAAATAATGACTTTGTGCTAAAATAATTTAAAATTATTAAAATCAAATTATAATAGTCATTTATCTGTCTATGTCAGGCCAGCCAGGTGGAAGAAATAAGTGTCCGGCGGAAGAGGCGCAGGTCTGTGATGGTTTGGATGTCGGGAGGGAGGTCATTCCAGAGGGCCGGACCCGCCACAGAGAAGGCCCGTCCCCTGGTGGTCGCCAGCCAGCATTGATCAGCAGACGGCACCCTGAGGAGGCCCTCTCTGTGGGAGCGGACAGGTCGAAGGGAGGTATGTGGTAGGAGGCGGTCTCACAGGTAGCCAGGACCCGTGCCATGGAGCGCTTTAAAGATGGTAACTAGCACCTTGAAGTGCACCCGGAAGACCACAGGCAACCAGTGCAGCTCGCGCAGGAGAGGTATTACCTGGGAGGACAGTGAGATTCCCAGAATCCCCCATGCAGCCGCATTTTGTACCAGCTGCAGTCTCCAGGTGCATCTCAAGGAGAGCCCCATGTAGAGAGCATTACAATAGTCCAGGCAGGAAGTAATGAGGGCGTGAGTGACTGTGCGTAGGGTGTCCCGATCTAGAAAGGGGCGCAACTGGCGTATCAGGTGAACATGATAGAAAGCCCCCCTGGCCACGGCCGTCACATGGTCATCCATGGACAGCCGAGAGTCCAGGAGGACACCCAAGTTGCGAGCCCTTTCCGTGGGGGCTAGTGACTCGCCCCCGATAGCTAGAGATGGCACTAACTGGCTATATTGAAACGCCGGAAACCACATACAAATGATAGTTTGGACATCTGTGATTTAAATATTTTGAAAATAATAAAAATAGAAGAAAAATGCTAGCTTTATTAGTTTCACACATTCATAGAGTCAACTGTGGAAAAGCAGTATAGACTTCAACCTGTTTAGTGCCATAAAGTATAGTGACATTTAACATACTAATATCATTTGCGTCAATGGATGGTCTATAAATTCACCATTGCTCCTGCCCATTCTGACAAGCTCCTCCAAGCAAGCTCATAAAAGAAGCCGATTGTTCTCTACTCCAACCTTTTCCAATATTCTTTAACAGGTCTCAAAGGACTTCTACAGTCTTATTAAAGGACCATCTAGGGCCAAGCCCATTACCAAGATGTAACCTATGATTGATTAGGGATGCAGAGCATCAAGAATAATTTTCTTTGCAGCATAAAAATAAAAGTATAAAATTATTTCTTTCAAATATACTACAGTTCTGTAGTATTTCAGTACAAGAACACTAAAATAACATAAAGAACTCACCAATTAATCACAATTCAGCCTTTTTTTGTCTCCTACAAAATATAATGTTTTTTTTTAAAAAGCAATTACATTGACAGTGCATTTAAAGTGAAGCAACTACTATATTTTATTGCTTTGGCGAGTTTGCTCTTACATTTCATCTGTCAAGGTTTAAACATTTTGGTATCACAAATTTTGGATTTTTTTATTTTTTCAATCTTGTTCAACAAATATTGGAA
The DNA here is from genome assembly GCA_026931265.2 of Tropidonophis doriae. Lineage (NCBI taxonomy): Eukaryota > Metazoa > Chordata > Lepidosauria > Squamata > Natricidae > Tropidonophis > Tropidonophis doriae. Next base: position 2,393 of record JAPKID020001960.1, on the reverse strand, counting down.
AGAGATGTGCTAAAAAAAAAAAAACCAGAAGTGATGGAAGAAGCAAATACTGCTTTCTTCCAACAGCCAATTCACCAAACTGCTCAGAAACTTAACAACGGTTCTCTCGAAGTGGTGCGAACTGGCTGAATCTCACCACTGGGGTGCAGTACCATCAATATGCTGGTGATATCCAATTATATATCTCCATCCCTCCAGATGATACTCTGTGGCAGTGCATGGAGGCTATAAGAGTTTGGGAAGAGTTGACTTCCACTCATTCCTGGCAAGACAGTGACTCTGAGTTTGTGCCTCCAGTCAGGGCCAAATAATAATATTCCACTTCTGGCTCTTGGTTGGGGATCATACCCCCGAATACATTGGTGTGCAATTGGGAGGGGACTGTTATTTCTCCTGCTTGAGGTGACTAGACGGGGCTTGTACAGATTCAGCTGGTGCTCCAATTGTGCCCTTTCCTGGGGCCTTGCACACCTCTTGTTTGGATTGGAGATCCATCCTGAAGCTACAACTGTGGTACTTAGTGATAGGTGTCTCCTGGTTTACCCATATAACTCTCTTGTGAGAGTTGCACTGGCTTCCTGTTTCTTTCTAGATGCAATTCAATATGCTGGTTATTATCCTACATGGCACACAGTCAAGTTATCTGTGGGATTGCCTTCTCCCTTAGAAAATCTACCTGTCCTACCAGGTCAAATAGGGTCGGCACATGACTAGTTGCTGCCCTTATGCCATTTTATGAAATCTGGGAACTGCGAGGTTTCTCTGACATCCCCTGCCCTGTGGAACACCCTTCCACTTGAAGTTTGGCAGGCCACTACCCATCTAGCCTTCCAAAGAGCACTTAAGATCTGGCTTTTCCCCAAAGCACAGGGAAAGGGTGAAGTAGATGGGAGGATTTAACAAGACTGTTGGAAGTCTAACTTTGGCAGCAGATTTTTAATGTTTTTCATTCTAAAAGATGTATATATTATACTGTTTTCACTTACGTTATTTTACTTGTTGACTGGGAGATACCCAGAATTTGACCTAAGATGAGCAGCTATATAAATATTTTAAATAAATAGATGAAATAAATAGAATATATGCAGGTTATGTAATGCTCTTTATTATTTTTTTCATAGCATGGTTTTTAAGTCTGTGAAAATCCGAACAGCCCTCTCAAAACAGAGTTATTCACAACTGAAGTAATCTACAAGCCCAGCAGATAAATGAATGGATGAATTAAATATTGTTTTCCTCTCCTCTGAGTTAATTTCTCTCTTGATGACATTTAAGTAGTTGTCTTGGCAATATATTGCTTGTTTTCCAATTTAAGGGCTTTGCTAAACCATGATACATAACACAATCCAAGTTTTGGATAGAGATACCGTGTTTCCCTAAAATATGACGTCCCGAAAATAAGGCCATGCCTGAGTTTTAGGGTGGGCCTAAACATATGCCTTCCCCCCAAAATAAGCGCAGTGGACAACACCCTCCCTCTGGTCGGGCAGAGCATCACTCATCAACCGAGCAATATCCTGAAGGCACCAAGCCGCATGAGCGCCTCTCCCCCCTGCTTGCGCGCCTCCCAGTCCTTATCACGGTGATGTGGGAGAAGCTGGTGAACACCAGGTCCTTGAGGAGATAACAGCCGATGCCACCAGCACCCACCACCAGCACCCATGCAGAAGCCACGGCCTGGGCCAGCTCTCCCTGCAGGGCCTGGCTGCTGCCTCCACCATCCCAGCACTGAGGATGGCTTCCTCTGTGGTTTACAAACTCTGGCTGGAAGCTGCTAGAAGCGGAGAAGAAGCCAGTTGCGCCAGCCACCTGTTGCTGAGTCTTCCGAGCCGGGGCAGAGTCTTCCAGCAGTGGCTGCTCTGGGAGTGCACTTCCTGTTCTATGGTTCTGCCCCGGCTGCCAGAAGACTGTTGAGCGCCTGTGTGGCACTGTCACAGCAGAACAACACAGAAGCCATGAGGTGACCACACTTGCTGCCTCCTGCACCCTCAAAATAATAAGCAGCACACACACACACCCAAATAAGGCCAATCCCTTATTTTGGGCATGAAAAGAAAATAATACCCTGTCTTGTTTTCAGGGAAATAATGGTATTATGACAGCAACATTGGGAAAATATTATATACACCGATATAACCTATGTGGGGAGGAAGTAGAATCTAGGGCTCAATTAAAAGATCATCTTGAGGTTTGGTTAAAAGAACCTTAACTATAGTTTGATGGGTGCCTGTGATATGGTACAGACGAAACACAGTTGCTATCACTTTTTCTTATAGCTGCTGTTCTCAATAAGGGGAAGATAGCATCCATGAATGAGTTAACACAGCCTGTACTCTGATTGGACTGAGTCTGTATTAATATTAATGAATCGCACTATATAACCCCCTTGTAGG
>JAPKID020001959.1:0-13975 GCA_026931265.2 Tropidonophis doriae | reverse complement strand
GGCAGGAGGGGTCATGCATGGGCGTGCCACACCCATAATGCTATGTGCTTGATCCCCTGCTTTGGCACACTTTTTTTGCCCTCCCCAGTCTCCAGAGGCTTCAGGAGATTCCCTGAAGCCCCCAGAGGGCGAAAAATAGCCTCAAAAGAAGGCCTAAATCAGCTGGCCAGTGCACACATGTGTGCTAGTGCTGACAGGGACTCGCGTGCCCTAAGAAATGGTTCCGCGTGCCACCTGTGGCACCTGTGCCATAGGTTCGCCATCACTGTTATATATGCTTTGTATTGTTGCATCTTCTAACATAACTGACACAAACCAAGAGTGTTTCTCTTCAGTCTCACTACATACTGTACTTATTTTCAGTAGCCTCTAACACAGGGATACCCAACCCCTGATCTGTGACCCGGTGCCAGGCTGCAGCCCTTTTGGAACTGGGCCACAGAAATAATGGGCATGAGTGAAACTGCATTTGTGAATGCAGCGTGTGAAACCATCCCCTCTGCCACCCCTCCCCACCAACGCCTCCATCAGTCCGCAGAGCCGCTGCTCTAAGACAGCCAAATCATGGAGATGAATACCCTTTTATTCAGCACCTGTTCTCACAATCGCTGATATGGCTGACATGAAAACAGTAGTGAGAATCTGCCAGGGTAAAAAGTCTGTAGCTGCATTTTTGATATACCAATGCCAATGTCAACAATGTATTTTTGGATGTTTACAATTTAGTTCAATAAAACAAAACAAATAATGTAAATATATTTGGATATTTAGACTTTATCATTAATTGATTGTGGGTGTCTTCTGGTTAACAGTATTGATATTTGAATGCAAAATGAGCATAAATGCATTACTTTCTGTAGCTTTTCTGTACCTGTGCTTCTCCTCCACCTTTATCATTTTCTTTTCAAGACTTTCTATTTAGCAGACTTAGCATTTAAAACTGAAAAATTGTTATGCCTAATAACATTGCTTAGGTCTGTTTTTTAATCAAATCAGTGGCTTTGTTATTACGTTTCGAATTGCCTTAATGCTGAGGCCTCCCCTCAAAATAAGGTTTTTCTTTGATTTTCTATGATTTCTGAGAAAGGCAAAGAATGATTTGAGACAGATGATCTGTAGAGACAGCATCTTTGGAATGCTTTCCCAGGCAACTCAGCTTCTCATCCTGAGCTGCCAAATCACTAGGCCTCGTTTTTGTATCTTTCTTTGTTTCATATCTTCATGACATGACCTGTGTATCATCCTGAACCCAGAGCCAAGGCCATTTAAATTTGTTTATAGCTTTTCCAATTTTAAAGTAGTGTCTTCCTCTTCCCCCAGCATCAAGTTGGCCATATATAAATCTCCCATGCTTCATTAATGATGTGATTGCTGATGTAGTATAATCTGATCTGTCCTGGCTCAGCTTCTACTGATTATGTTCGGCTATTGTGGACATGTCCCATTTCTGGACATCAATTTATCTGGTCACTTTGGGCTAGCCTGCAGAACAAACTGGATTCCATGGTGGCATCCACCACAAAAGATTGCCCCTTCCCAGGGCTTTGGCATTAGATATTTTCTTTCAGCATGACATTAGAATAATGAAACTTTGTTTTAAAACAAAGAAGACTATGAACCTTTTTTTTTAAAGAGTGCACTACTTGTATGCTGCAAAGAAGTTTGATTTAAATCTAGGAAAAGAAGACATTCTGCCAGTTGTGGATTCCTTCACCATTGTGTGCATTAGAGGTTGTTGTTGCATTTATTCTTATCATTGCTTCTGCCAACAAGACATTGTGTGAGTATAGCTTTTACAGTTTTTAAGAGGGGAAATCGCCATTGTCTTGTTATATTCTGATTCCATGGCCCTACTTTGGTAACTTCTGGAAACTGCTGGTCAACAAAGTAAAACTATGTTTACCATCAATCAGCACTGCCATTGGCTTGCAGCACTAGTCAAGAATGGATCCCTTTCATCACTCTCTCATTTCACTCCACATGTCTCTTTCCATGCCTGTGAGCTGGCTATTAGCACTCTATAAGTAGCCTGTGAGATCACAGACATGCAATTGAGCATCTATCAGCTATTGGGCAAATTGTCAGATGGCTAACCATAGTATTCCTAGCATCTGCCATGGCTAGCCCAGCTCTGCCTAACCCATATAGTAGGAAAAATTAATGGTTCTTTTTCTGCTGGCAGGTAATACATGGTGAGAAATGAAGCCAGGAGAACTCTTCAGTGAAATTCCTTAACTTGTTCCTCATTAGCTTAGTGCTAATGTCAAAGTCCTGTCAAAGAATAGGGTTTTGTACAGAGTGACAAATTTTATGTCAGCATACTTTTGTCCTGGCTAAAGAGATAGATCAAAATTATGCAAGCAGAGCCTAGATCGCTGGTTAAGAAGCAAAGTACTAGAGAGTAAATTGAATTTGAGGGAGCTTAATTTTTTTGCTCTTAAATCAAATGTTCATGGAACCATAAAAAGACAATTTGCAAAACCTGGACTGGATGATAATACCTTAATGGAACCACATATAGTATTGTTTATCTATTTTTTACTAACATTCTCAACTTTCACTGCCCCAGTTCTCTGTTGTGCATGCTCCTTGTATTTTTGGTACTGGGTTGTAGAATATGTACCATTGGAGAGATAGGAATAAACTGATGTCTACAATCTGTTCTTGGGGAAGCAACACTTCTCCCTCAAAGAATTCAATTTGTAACTTTCAGACGCTCCTGGTCCTACCTATTGGCTCTTTATCCAGTGAAAAGGTACTCATGGCCCAAAATGCCCATTAACATTTTAAAATGCTATTCTAGTTATTACCAGCAGATAATTTGGCAACAGCAATCCATATTAGAGGAATCTGGCTGAATTACTATTTTCGTCAATTTTGGGATCAAATATGGCTGTGTGTATTTCAATTGGGAATATCTTTATATGCCGGTCACTTTTGCTTGCATTGCTTTCAATTTCCTATAAAGCTCTTTGTCGCTTGGGGTCTTGATATGTGCTGATATGATCCTGGAGTTCACTTTGGCATTTGTCAGATAAACTTTGACGCATCCAGGTTGGCTTACTGTGCAGATAGTTTTTTGTGTTCCAAGAAAGCTGATATAATAAAAACCTGGGTAGTTTTTGAAAAAAACATATCATAAAGTTAATCTTATAATTAAAACTGTGCATTTCTACTTCACAAACTATTCAAAACCCAGAACTATTTCCTATACTGTATTTCCCTTGTTATTCACAATGAAACTCTATTGTTACTAAGAAAATGTGATTGTTTCTTCAGCTAACTGAGCTATTGTGACCTATCCTGAATATGGTTGTATAAGTATCACTAGCACTTTCTGACTACAGTATTGTTTTGTGTGCACACACACACAATGCTAAGTTTCTTCATGAAAAAATGGCAGAAAGTCCAATTAGCAACAATATTTATTCATTACATGCTTATTGTTTTACTGCTCTAAACAAAATGTTTTAGGAAATACTACAGCTTGAAAATATTGATTAGAGAGAAATATGTTTATTTATTTGTTTATTGATATTTATTTTGCCTTTATTATTTCTATAACTAAAGGAAGGTGGCAAACATACACAATACTCTTCCTTCTTATTTTACCCCAAACAACAACCTTGTGAGGTTGGGTTGACTTGGGTTGAGAGAGAGTGACTGACCCAAAGTCATCCAGCTGACTTTTGTGACTGTGAAAACATAAATAAGAAGTTTGTGTTTGTGTGTATGTGAGGGTTCATTCCTTCCTAGTTTTAATAATTGAAACCCATTTTTAAAAATGCAACCAACCACAGTGTGGGAAATTCGGCATCTTTCTGCACAAACCATCAAAGATGCCCATAAAACTGGCCACTGAGATGAGTCTTTAAAATTTAACAGAAGGAAACATGGCCTTTTCAGAGACCTGCTAACAAGATTTAAGGAGACAAATATAGACTCAGAGAGGAAGAGCAGATGATATAAGGGGGGAGGCAAAAGAAAAGAAGGATGAGATACATTTACCACAGTCCCCAGAGTGGTGAGGGTAAACAGACAAATGTCAATGAAGCTTGTCTTAGTCCCCCAGCTGGTGCTGATCCCCAGGGTGGCTCGCGGGCTGCTGTCTTGACAGCTGGGCTTCACAAGGCTTTATCGGCAACTATTTTCACCCTTTCAACTGACTGTATGGCTCAAAAAAGGGCGGGAATGTGACTGCTGTGATGTGTTCCTATATTTGCCTATTGTCCTTTTATTCTTCTATTGCAAATGACAGTGCATACTGCCCTTCCGAGGAGCAGTTATATTGGTTGGTAATATTGACCCACAACTTTTTCTCTTTCCTCCCTGCATCCATAAGTACTAAATATTTTCTAACTCTTCTCATTTCTTGCCTTTCGCATTGGCACGTGGACACCTTGGCAAAACAAAGGCTATTCCTTGTATTGTATTTGATTCCTAGTCCGATATTTAAACAACCTTATGCTAATATTTTCTGTATTGCAGTGTAATTCTTGCTTAAGAAAACTAGACTCTGCAAAATTCATTGCACAATCTCTCATCTACACTTCTAAACCAGCCTTGATCTGTCATTGGTAAATTCCCTGGGAAAGTCTTTATTTTAAGTGGGAAGACAGCAGATATTCACTATTGGCTGTTCATCAATAATATCATCAGGTGTTTTGTCTTTTCTTGCTCGACAGTATATGCCGGGGTTTCCAAACTTGGAAACTTTAAGATTTGTGGACTCAACTCCCTGGCTAAGGAATTCTGGGAGGAATTCCATAATTCTTAAAGTTGCTAAGGTTGGAGACCCCTGGCATATGCCATTAACTATTCAGGGTAACAAGGAAAATCAGGTCACCCTATTATTATCTTATTTCAGTATACAAGAGTTCTTGTATACTGAAGAAAAGCCCTCAAATTCAATTTGAAATCTGAAAAACAAGTTATCCTGCCCCTGTCATTTCTTGAAAAGTAACACTTTAGAGATGCTTACACAAACCAGAAAAGGCTCCAAAGTGTCTTCAAAACCTTAGAAATACAACATGCCAAGGAGTTAGTGTAGCAAATCAAGGAAGAATCTTATGGCTTCTTCCTCTAGTTAATTGAATATGTCATAACTCCCCAATACATGGTGTGATGCCTGGCACCATCAGTAGCTCCACCAAGATATTCCTTGGTGCCTAACAAGTTCCTTGTTTAAACATTTTAATTTCTTTATATTTTAAAAATTAAATTAAATTAATGAACTGCAAGGTAGTAGGCGGTAAAACACCTGTCTCAAACATAACAAGTAATTTCCAATAAATATTTTGGGCTCCAGATGCATTACCGAAGCATTCTTAGACAACAAAGTGGTGAATGACTGCATCCCAGTGTTTGTCTCTTGCCAAATGTGATTGGCTTTACCTCCCATGGTAATTGCTTTGTAAGTCTGTTTGCCTTTAACTCATATTCAAAAATTTAAATGTCTACAGCTGTTTTTTTGGCTGTGATAGCCTCCTGCAAACCTCTCCTAGTGAAAATAGAACTGGGGAGGGCCACACATGGCCCATCCAAGCTCCATTTTCATTGGCAGAGGCATCACAGGCTGTTTCCAGGTCAGCCCTGTGGGCCAGATCTAAGCACCCTGCAGGATGGATCCAGCCCCCAGGCCTTGAGTTTAACACCCCTCCTTTAAGCCATCCAAACTAATTCCCTGCTCAGTGCAGGAATCCATATTAAAGCATCCCACCTGGGTTATCTATTTTCTGCTTAACATATCCAGTGAAAAGAAGCCTATTCCCTCGCTGCATAATTAGTAAGTTATCATTAATAGAAGCCAGGAATTTCATGGAAGGATTAACGCTCAGCAGAATTGTCTCCCAACAACAACTGTTGTTACGGTAAATAAAATCCTCTGTTTCATTTGCCTATGAAAGAAAACAGTTTGTTTTTGGAAGTTATCATCTATTATAAATCTATATTGTCTCTTGATTTGGCAGATGATAGACACCAGATGCAATTTTATAATACAAACAAAGCCTAAGGATTCATTCTTGGGACTGCAAATTATCTCAAAAAAGAAACAACTTTGTTCCTTTATATGATTTTTAAAAAATCTTCTATAGTAACCCATTATAGACCTTTATTATATGGAAGAAAAAGTATAATTTAGGAGTAAAACACATTTTTCAAACTGAAGTTGATCGACGGTTACTTCCCAGAAACAGAATACACATTTATTTCAGATAGGATCTTCCCAAGGAAAGAAGATCACTTTACATGTAGCAAAAGGAGAGATCCTTCGCTCCTTTCTTCAGGAAGATCATTTGTTCTTCTGAAAACTGCAAATAATTCTTTGAGAACAGAGAGAAGCAAAAAGTTGAATGCTGAATTCCGAAAACAGCATTCCTGAATTTTGAAAACAGATTCAATCAACAGGAGCCTGAGAAGGTCCATGAATGTCAGAAAGGGACTTTAGCATCAGATATCAAGTCGTCCTAGGAAACAGGAAGTTTAATAGAATTCTGTAAACTTACTTTTATTTTTACTAAGTGTATTTTTATAGTAAGTTCATGCCGCTGATATTGTTTCTATATAAGCTGAATATTTCTGCATTTTATGCAATTTAGACTCCCTTTGCAGCAGTTTCCTCAAAATAAGGGGAGATCTGCATTATCTTCTGGTCTGCTGCAACTTTATATTTTTCTGTATGTTTTTCTATTGGAGATCCCTTTAAGTTGCTGTCGGACATTTGAATAACTCTACCTTGATGTCTCTTGTCAGCAAACATCTTTGCACTGTAATATTCAAGGTTAAACATGATTTTTACCCTCTTATTTTTAAAACAAAATTTGCTTCTATTTATCTCTTATGAGATTGATCTATTGTCCCATAAGGAAGGAAGGGAAAGGAAGGGCTGATTTTCTTAGACGTACATTTTAATACTATAATGCCAGAAAAAGTCACTATGGAATTTATTAATATTTTCCTTTTAATTTGCCAGAAAACAACATGGGTTCTAAGAAGTCTATCTCTGCCGCACACTGGCCTAAGGGCAGAGGACATCAGCTTGCCTGCTTTCTAGAAGATAGGTGATGGGAGAGCTGTTGTGTCTTAACTTAGAAGACTATTGAAAGATGATGGTTCAGACCTCCAATGCTTTACCATAGGGGCTGAGCTGTGTGGTAAAGTTTTCAGATTCATCTTCTGTTAAAAGGAGTATGAGTGGAAAAGACCTAACACGAGATTTTCGTTTCAGACAAAGAGCTAAGCAGAGAAGACAAACTTATTCTGACTCAAATATAGCTTTTCATCCCAAATGAACGTTAGGTGATCAGAGTCTTTGAAAACGATTTGCATTATACCATCTAAATATGAAGGCTAACTTGAAAACCACAAGTTTAGAAAAAAAAAATACTGTTTTTCAGAATTCACATAGCTGTCTAAATTGCAAGTTAAAAGCACTTTTTTTTTCATTGACCAAATAAAGAATTTTCCAGTCTCAGTATCTAAAGAAGAAGGTTAATAGCAAATAGCAGGAGGGCAAGTGACAAAACATGAATTATGAAATTGTAACACAAGCTGCTCCTTACATAATTGCCTAATGAATTGCAGCACAAGTGCAAAAAAAAAAAAAGATGAGACTTGTGTTGATCTTGGTATATGCATTTTGTCATTTTTGTATCACTGTAGTTTGTTACAGACATCTATGATTAGCAAAACTGAATGATCACTATATTTTTATGCAATATTGATTTTTCATAAGATTCTTGGCTGATGTCAAAATGCTGCTTTTCTATAATCTTCTGGAAGTGGAATTAAAGTAATGGTTCCATGTAACATTTATTTTCCTGATAAAAATCCAGTATTTTTTCTTATAAAAAAGTAATTTTCTTATTCAAAAATATATGGAAACAACCATTTCTCCTTATATCAATTTCCCAGTACTCCTTGCTTCTGTCTTCTATCTAAATAATCTAACTGTTGCTTCCTTTCATTCACTGATAATAGGTGCAGTATTTATGAACTAGTACAAAGGTTTAAATGCTAAACATATTAATTGAAGTGAAGAGAAAGATCTTCTTTGGGTTCAGCTGAAACTTTGGTGACCTTTCAGAGTAAGCCCCACTCAGGGGTTTCCTTCAGGATCAACATGCATCAAATCATATTGCTAATTAATTCGTTCCTGATCTAGCAGAAACAGAATGCCCGGGTTTTGCTTTGCTGCTAAAATTAATTCTTATTGCTTGTCATTCCTGCAACTGTAAAACTGCACTTCTAAAAACAGAATTAAACAAAAGTGAGGAGAAACCAGAGTGCCTCCAATGAAGAATTTAATTATTAAAATATTTACTGAGATCCAGAAATAGAAACCGATGAAGGGGAATTCAAGTATGTAGTGGCCCCATGCAAGAGAGCAAGAAGCAGGCAAAGAGCCATTTCAAAAGGATAGGACATGGCAAAAAGAAGTATGCCTCAAAGACAGCCTTATAAAGTCTCCGTCACATTCTGCGCTGGAATAAAACCGGCTAGCAACAGTGATGTTATCTGGTCTCTCCAAGAAGCCAAGTAAGGTAAGGGTCCATTTCAGGCTAAACACTCTTTTGGGAGCACCCAAGTCTCTTTTTTCTTTTGCCTTAAACATACTTCGGTTGCATGCTGTGCCCATTGGGAAGGAGGATTACCCCCTCCCAACAAGGAACACACACCCTGCTGGTGCTCCACCCTTTCTGTGGTTTCCTGAATGCTTTGTTGTAGATTTGCTGAAGATCATTGTGAGAAATTCAAATGTGGTAAAATGAAAGATAAGTGACCCTTTTTTGAGAAAAAAGATATGCCAATGCAGGTTGTGGCTCCTGATGTAACCTTGCAGCACCTTATTATTTGCAAAGCTTTCACAGCAATGCAAGAGCACTGCAAGGAAGCTAGCTCCCTACCCACCATTTCATCTGTGATGATGCAGAGAATACTTCCTTCCTTTCTTCGCTCCAGCAAAATTTGCTTTGGTTTTTAAATAAAGATGCCCATTGAATTCTCTAAATCGATTCAATAGCAGAGAAAACTACAGTCCTACTTGCAAGGCTACTTGCACAAAGTTGGTCCTTCTAACTTGGTTCTCCCATGTGGATCATTGTGCAGGGTCCTCACAGTTGTTCCTTGGGGACTGGAAAAAGGAGAAAGGGGGGGGGGAGCAAAAGCAAAGAGACTATGGGAAAATAGGAGTGCCAGCCTTATTTCACCATCATTTGATTTAATTTGTCAACTGAGCAATTTTGGAAAAATGTATACTACTCTTCTGAAAATCATGGTCAAAAGTAGCCTGCCTTGTTGTAGATATGAGGGAGGGGTTGCAAGAATTATTGAGAGCATTGGAGGAGTCATCCCAGTGATTGTCAATGTAGTGTGCCATTCTATTAGCATCTCATGGATTACCTTCCTTGCAGACTCATACTTAAAAAGCCTAGGACTGCCTGAAGCCTAGGAATGAAGAAGGCTAACTGAAAACTTGGTCAATAGTGAGGGACTTCTGTCCACCTGGAAATGCCCAGACACAGATATAGAGAATAGGAGTGCTGAGGTGAACTTCAGAATTCAAGTTGTGAATAGCCCAAATGTAATAATCTAATCAGTCTTCTTGTGGTGTAGGATGGCTCTCTTTCCAAAGGGGGATTAGCTTTTGTCAGTAAGGCAAAAAACTGGTAGGCACTATGCAAAGTATCAGCCAGGCAATTTGCAGGTAAAAGCCCGTTGCTTGGTCTCTCCTGCAGCCAATACCACAATGGTCTGGCCCTGGAGGACAGTGACCAGCCACTGAAAGATAGGAGGTGATTAAAGTCACCTCCTAGACAATGGTGGGTTTAAAACATTTTTACTACTGGTTCTGTGGGCATGGTTTGGTGCACGTGGTGTGGCTTGATGAGCATGAGAGGGGAAGGATACTGTAAAATCTCCATTCCCTCCCCACTCCAAGGGAAGGTTACTGCAAAATCCCCATTTCTTCTGGATCAGCTGGGACTTGGAAGGCAGAGAATAGATGGGGGTGGAGCCAGTCAGTGGTGGTATTTACAGATTTTCCGAATTATTCAACATTTCTGTTACCAGTTCTCCAGAACTGGTCAGAACCTGCTGAAAACCACCTCTGCTCCTACAGCTGAGTAAAATAGCCAAGAAGAACTGAAGCAAGCACATAGTGAATGAAGGGTGCCACATAGTATACACTGGGGGTGGGGGAGTTAGAACAAGAAAGAAACCTCTATTTTGAAATCAGAACATAGCTTTAAAGTGTTCAGCTATAGGCTGAGGTTAGCATGCAAGCAACTTCGTTACTTTTCTTTGTGTATCAACATATGTAATCTATTATAGTATCACTGTGTACATTTACTTTAAGCACATCTCAACTTGTCATTGTCTGATTATGAAACACATTAGAGATTTTAGAAGTTACTGGGTTAATTTCTCCAGCTGTGGAATGAAGATCTCAATTAATGTGACAGACTTGCTATGGAATCAGGAAGACGTGCCATTTTGAAAGAAATGTGTAGGAGGAAGGGTGCCTCCTGTAGGAAAAAGGGTGTGTGCGTATGTCAAAAAAACCAAGGTGACATCTGTGCAATCAAACCTCTGCTCCATTTTTAGATGTACTGCATGTGCCCCACACATATGAAAAAAGGACAAGGTTTCCATTGCATCAGTGCATATGCCATCTTGGCCTTTTTAATGACTGTAGCTGTATATGTGGTATGAGCACAGCATAGAGCTATGGGAAATTATGGTATTGTAGAATACTCTCATATAAGACAAAAAACAACAACAACCAAAAACCCCAAAGCAGAATGGTGTGAATAGCAGTAAGACCAAAGTTACTAAGAATAAACTAGGAAACTTTATGGGATTTAAATACCATAAATGGGTATAACTATAACGACTTTCATTTGTGCTACATACTGAGGCCATCCTGTTTTGTTGTTACTCACTGGAAACTTCTGTGTTTCTTTTATGTCTGCCTTTGCTGTATTTTGCTCTCTGAGATGCACAATTGTCCGCTAAGCATTTTACGATATTAGGTATTTAGTGCACACGAGCTATGTAAAACTAGAGTCACTTATTCTGCATGTGCATACAAACTATTAACTTGACCTTGTTAGTTAACTCATGCACAGTTTTATAAACTGTTTTCAGTTACAAATGGCAGAAGCCTTTGAAGCCTGTAATATACTTGATGGAATCAAAATGTGAACAGAGGAACACTGCTGTTTCACGACTTCCCTCTAGTGGTAAATGATTGTTATGGATACAAAAGATAAACCATCCCTAAGAATAACTGCTCTCCTTTGTTAACTCACTTTTCAATAGCAATCCAAAAAGCAATGGTATTTCCATTCTAATCCACAAACACTATTACACTATTCTTTATATTTCTCTAAGCTGACTCCCAATTCAGTACTGCATGTGCATTTTACTCTGCCCTATGCATTCACTTGGAACCAAACTACAGGCAGGTTAGCTGGTTTAATATTATATTCTTGAATCCAAGAGGTAACACAAATCCTTCAGCACAGGTGGGTTCTGTCCCCATACCCTTCTTTTCTCCATTTCCTACTCTGAAGTAGGAAATGTTCCCTTTTCCCACCCCATTTTTCTGGAAGAGTTTAATCTTGATTGCTTTACACTGAGCAAAAATCATATTTTCAACTATAAGCTACCAATGCACATTAAAATGCACAAATATCTTAAAACATGTTTGCATTAATTCACATTTGCATTTTAATATTTTAAGAACCAGCTGGATTGCTATTAATCTTATTATGTTTAAACCTGTATGCAAAATGACTAAACTGTAGATTTTCTCTGAACGTGCCTTTCTTTAGTTTCATAATTGACGTTACCAAATAATTTAATGTAGTCTTTTTAAAAGGCTGATGGAGAAATCCTCTAGGTTGATTTCCTCTGCTGATGAAAATCACAGGAACCTCTCTGTATTATTATTTCTGATTTCTAGGGAACTGCTCAGGTTGCCAATTTCTTATCTGGCCGGGCAAATGATTTCTCTCCTTGAGCATTGTGTTTTGGGAATTTTCCTACCTCATGATATGATGGGGAGGAGACCCTCTGATGTCAACATATTTTCTTTTTAACCCACCTCCTTATTTTAACCAAAAGGTCTACCGTATTTCCCTCTCCAAACATTATATAATTTTAATTTTATATTGTTACATATTGTATCACATGTATTTTCCCCCAATCACCTGCCTACCCAGGGACAGTGCATACTGATTGTTCACCAGTCAGTGGACAATTTTTCTTCCTTTCCCATCTGTAGTTTCTTCATTGGCAGATTGTCTATAGAAAAAAAACCCCAATAGGACAAATAGTGGAAGATTGTATTTGGTAAATATCATCATTTGGGACCCTCCTTAAAACATGCAGAGCAAGTTGTAACGGTAAGTGACTCATGGAAACAAGCCAATAGCCAGGGTTTTTTTTGGTGTAAATTCAAATTTACAGATGTTCCAAGTCCAAATATTTAAAGACCATCCCCTTCAAAGCTATCTTACCAAAGCTTTAAATGCCTATTGAGGAGATCCTGCTTTTTCAGGAGGAAGGTCTCAGCTGGTGCAGATCCTTTGGAAACTCCTCCAGAGCAGGGAGTCCTAACCTGCTGTCCATTCAGGAAGGCTGTACAAATTCTGTTTCCTATAGCCATTGGGATTTAATATGGTTTTATTACTGTGTTTTCTTTTTATTGTTTTTGTGGAATTGTTACAATGATTTTATGATAATACAATTTTATTTGGCATTTTTGTTGTTGTAAACTGCTGAAGCCACTGATAGAATACAAATTATTTAATAATAAATTAGGAAATGTGTAGCTGTCGCCTACACAATGTTTTGTTTGAACAACTGAAATCAAGCCTGTTCACCTAAGGCAATTCTAGAATAACATGTGCTTCAGGACCAACCTCCCTCTTAGACTGCTTTTTAAAAATGAATTATGCCTTGCATTTTGTGTATTATCTTCACTGACACTGTTAGTTTTATTGTTTTATTGAAGAGATCTTTTATTATTCTTTTGTATATCTTTTTGGATTTTTTCATAAAGAATTCCAGTATAAAAATAAAAAACAACACCATAGAGTAAGCTATCTTTTTCAAATACACTTGCAGTAGCAACCTATTTCAAAAGAAATAGGCAAAAGAGCATTGATCAGCGTTCCTTAAAATGTCTCCTAGGACTCAATCAAGGGTACTCAAAATTCAAATTTGCCAGCCTATGTTAAAATTCCATCAAACCATTGTGAGAATCAGCAGCAGCAGTGAATACTTAGATTTCAATATTTAAGGCAATAAATATTGATAAATATAATCCATAGAAACAAACACCATTTGGGATCCTGAGACAAAAACTTTTTAAAAAAGATATTGATATAGAATACAATAGATTGTACTCGTTTCAGAAGTTCCTCTTTTCGGCTTGGTGCTTTAATCCAGAGACACGGAATTTCTGATATTCTCTGTGATTGGCTGTTTTCAGAGGGCAGCAAGACCACCCAATTCAATCCTGAGCTAAACACATTTTTTCCTATCAGACACGCCTAGGGCCACATGTGGCTCATGGAAGCCTTCAGTTTGGTCCAGCACAGCTCCCTAGAGGTCAAAAATTAAAAAGTTTGATGCGATACAAAAAGGAAATGATTTAATCCATTGAGATGAATATTATTTACTATGTTTAATTAATTAGTATAAATTAATTCAATTAAAATTTATCTCTTGTCTTACATCTGTCCATCCTGGCTCTGTCTATCTTTTGGAGAGTGATCTCTGGAATCCCATTCAGTGCTCACTATGAACCCCAAACAACTGCATACTGCTGCTGTACACAATTGTAAACATGCATGTTATTTGATCACTACGTGCCTATTCAGAAATAAAAAGTTATTGTCATCAAGAGCCGGGGGTCTGAGGCCGCTGGTTACAAGCGGTTCCTTGCCCCAGCCCCCTGTCCTCC